>JAHWFP010236909.1:12684-29988 GCA_023313725.1 Lithobius niger
AACATTCAGGAGGGTCAACCCCCCGCAAAAGGAAACAGTGAGTAAGTTGGGTGATAAGTCTGTCCTCCTGTCCAATGTTTTTCAATTTTTGCAAGAGGTACAGATGTATGACAAGATTTAGATTAGGGGTTTGAATAACATCTCTGTAATGTGTGGTGCAGTGGCAACCCGGACCACTGCACTGTGACTGAGGCTGGCGCTAATGACCAAGTTGTCGACGCGCCATTAAGCCTCAATCCCCCCCCCCCATGGACAAGTATGCTTACAAAACGAACGTTTTTGCCACTCTATCCTTAGTAACAAAAAACGTATTATTTTTCTAACATAGGAAGTTTGTGCTTGCACCCAGGCCTAGACTTAGAGCTGCTATATAACATGGGGACAGAACAGCAAGACCCGGCCTATCGTCATTCTATACTAAGGAACGATGCAACCGTTAAAATTTTTCGAATTGTACATCGTCCTGGCGAAGTATTTTCGTGCAACCAATATTTTCACTTTCTCATAGATTGTTCGTCGGTTAGTTGGTGTACCGAGCCAGTCGTGGATGTTATATTCGCGCCAAGCATTGCTACCGTCCACAACCCGAACCCTAGACCTCTAGGTTTTGCTCAAGAAGAAGAATTTTTCTAAAACCGTTTAGTTTTGTTTAACTTTTTTGTCTCTCTCCCCCGTAGTCTCGTTTTAACTCTACATTTTCCCCTCTTAAAAGATGGTGACTTCCAGTTCCAACATCTTTAATAAGATGGCAGTCACGGTCGAATTCAAACATATTCGTTATTTGGAAGATGCTGATCTCATTCTGGTGAATAAAGCGATCAACAAACAACAAGGGCGTCGTTTGATCGGCCTATTGGATGATGAACCCGTCTTCACAGGGCCTAGTACAATCGTCATGGGCCCTCATCGCTACCTAATCCTGTACCTGGCTGCCGACTACGGGGATGGCAGAGTTTCTGGAGTACTGCCGGTGACACCTCTGTTACAAAATATGAGAAATTATGTTGGCAAACTGACTTTTAACCACGTGAAGGTGAAAAAATTTCTCACTGGTTTCGACTACAAGCCTTGGTTTAGCGTCAACTTTTCCGTAGGTCTCGATCGAGACGCTCCTGTAGTCGTCTTGTGTTTGGGCCGTAGGACCATCACCATGAAACACAACGGTACCGCTCCTACTAGGCCTTGTTTCATGGCCGCCATGGAACCGGGTTTCTTATTAAACATGCAGCATCACACGATCAACCATTACAAGTTCACTTTTCCTCGTAGACCACTCTGCAAGGAGAATTCTTAAATCCTAACGCTTACAAAGAGAATAGTTCCTGACGAAGACGTACAATCGCCATACCCTCTCCCCTATTGATTTTTTTTATAGATTTTGCTTTCTATAAAACACGAGGTTTCCCGATTGAAACGTCAGTCAGTCAGTATCTCGCCCTCCCAGCGCTATGGCAGCCATTAACGTAGATCATTTTAATCAGCATCCTTACGTCAAGCTGGGTAACAATTTTATTTTTGTACTGTTCTTGATCTTGAATTTCGTCGCAGCGCTGCTTAACAGACCGTTTCCTACTCCTCCTCCACCTTCTTCTTTCGATGCGAAGCTCAACTGGGCCGAGATTTGTTTGAGCGCAGTACCGCCCAATCGAATGGACGATGCCATACTATGCTAAAACCGCACTCAACTTCTTTATTGTGATGCGTAGACTTTAGACTACCCTTTTCGAGGAAAGGATACAGTTCGTGCCTGTTCAGGGAAGCTATACTAAAACCGCACTCAACTTCTGACTGGAGGAATAGTTAGAGAGCAGTTTTACGAACTATTTTCGTTTGTTCGTATCCCTACGCGCTCAGCTGTTCTAAAACTGATGAAAATGTTCCTTACATCTCACACTGCCGTTGGTCTTTAACTCCTTCAACCTTTTTTTATACGTGTAGTGCGGTACGAAGCAACCAAAATCAGTTAACGGCCGACTCTTGCAGATGCGATTGTTTGTGTTGTGGTGCAGAGAAAATAGTCCGTTAAAATAATCAAGTTTTACAATGAAATAACTCATGCAAACTATTAATTTTTGTTGGTAAAAGGAGATTATAATTTTAATAAAACGTGACACTTTGTTCGGAGGTATTAACCCACCTGTTACAATTTCGAAAATATGCAAGTAGTTGCCATGGTTACGACAATGGTTACGGCTCGGAGCAGACGAAGCGGTAGCTTTGAAAATGGCGGCCGTCTCTCCGAGCAAGTACTTTAAGCCCTCACCCAAGGAAAGCCGTTTACATCGTCGCAAAAGCAGACAGTAGTTAATGTTTACAGCATATTTCGTCAGCAGTTCCCAGACAAGTCGGTAAGTGACGTCGCAAAAGATACGGGAGACTGAACAGGCGTTTCATATAATGCTGTCATCCAAATCAAAAAGGTATTTGCAACCACCGCTGGTCATTTTACGTCGCCAGCCAGGAAGCGTCGTATATCCATTGGTACTGGAACTTGGCTAAAAATGTACGATGACTTCACACTTTCGGCAATTAGACAAATAGAAAAAGATCGCCGCAGGTTATAGACAAGGTGCAGTTCTCAGGTAAGATGATAAGAGCTGCCATAAACGATGACAGCGATTTGCTTGTGTTATTTCAACGTGCACGAAAACAATAGGACAAATACCGTATTGATGAACTTGCTTCACATCACGGCCATACAATGTTGCGTTTGCTTCACTGTGAGTTAAACCGTATTGAAATGACATGGAGCCAGATAATTGCTGCAAATGATCGAACATTCAAACTTAAAGAAGTCCAGCCGAAAGCATCTGCTGCAGTGACAATGGTAAAGTGGGCCAAACTTGTAAAATACATTGAGAATGAAGACACTTTTGAAAAAGGGATGGGATGGCTGGTATTATTGTGGAACGAATCGCCTGCAATGTAAACAATTCAGATAACAACTCAAGTTCAACAAATGAAGACACAGACTGCTCAGAGTACAACTGAAGATCTCTAAACATCGACTACTGTCTGCTTGAAAACAAAAGCTCTTTTCAGAGCTAAAAACAGTCTTTTTCAGAACTACAAAATCTTACGAAAGAGAAACGTCTCCCCCCCCCCCCTTTCCTGCAGAATTTAAAATACGTTTAACTCGGTACTGAATGAAGGCAATCCGCTGTTCACGCTAAAATTACGTATCCTCTCCCATTTTTGCTGCATCCTACGGTAACATAATGTTTGCAATATTTACAATGGCGTGATTCAATGTAGCATAACCGTGTCACACAGGAAAGCCACTGAAAATATTTTGCAACATTTTTATAGGCTTGGCTGACTAACAAATCCGTGTGACACAGCAAATCGTAGCCTACGCTTGGTGTATACTTGTATATAAGAAAGTTAAAATCCACAAAACCTCTTGCCTAATTTTATTGATTTACGAGCTTAGATGCAAAAATGGGGCAAAATTTGCAAGTGAAAATGTGAAATGAATCCGACAATGGATTCAAAAGTTATCGTGCATACAGACAGACAGACACCAGCAAAGGATGAGAAGCTCCTTTGCGCTGCTTCGTACCGCGCTACACGTATAAAAAAAGGTTGAAGGAGTTAAAGACCAACGGCAGTGTGAGATGTAAAGAACATTTTCATCAGTTTTAGAACAGCTGAGCGCGTAGGGATACGAACAAACGAAAATAGTTCGTAAAACTGCTCTCTAACTATTCCTCCAGTCAGAAGTTGAGTGCGGTTTTAGTATAGCTTCCCTGAACAGGCACGAACTGTATCCTTTCCTCGAAAAGGGTAGTCTAAAGTCTACGCATCACTTTATTACCGTATGCGACCCATCTCACGACCACTGCCT
This sequence comes from Lithobius niger, assembly GCA_023313725.1. Classification (NCBI taxonomy): domain Eukaryota; kingdom Metazoa; phylum Arthropoda; class Chilopoda; order Lithobiomorpha; family Lithobiidae; genus Lithobius; species Lithobius niger. The sequence continues at coordinate 16,532 of JAHWFP010236909.1, forward strand.
GTCTTATTCGGCCAGGGAATGGTGTCTCTTGGTGATTACGAGATCTCCTCCTCATGATTCTTCATCCCAGCTGCCTACCCATCGTAGAAGCCGCTCTGGAATACTTTTATTTCGTTTTATTCTACTCTCAGCACTCTTCGTTCCGGCGAAGAGTGCTGCTGCAAGGCCTGCAAATGCCCCTGGTGGGAGGGGGAATGGGGGAGTTCAAAATGAGGTTGAGGGTGGGTAGGCAGTTCATTCGGAGACTTAGGTTAGCTCGAGGTCCTCTCTTTCTTTTCTCTCACTCGCTCACTTTCTCTCACTCAATCACTTTTCCCCAATGGCTGTCGTTATAGAAGGTTTTTGTCAGTTTAGAACACCCTTCAACGCTATTGTTTCCGGTCCTACCTCTTCGGGCAAGATGAGTTGGACTCTGAAACTGATAGACTGGTTGGACGACATGACGGATACCAAAATCAAACAGATACATTGGTGTTACAACAACTACTAGTCATGGATGGAGAAGTACAGGGACAAGATTCGATTTCACAAGGGACTTCCCATGCAGCCTGACCGCTATGATGGTGCGGTAGAGAAATTGCTCGTGCTCGACGACCAGATGGAGAATGCGAGCAACGCAGGTTGCGACATGGCCGACTGGGTCACACGTTTTGGTCACCACAACAAGTTCAGCATCTGCTACTTGACTCAGAATCTGTACTGTCAGGGCAAGAACCAGAGGACCATAGCGCTCAACAGTCAGTACTACGTCCTGCTGCGCAACCTGAGAGACAAGCGACAGATAACCACTTTTGCTTCGCAAATTAACCCAAGAAAGACCAGACAGTTCGTGGAGGCCTACAAGAACGCTATTGGTCTAAAGGATTACGGCTACCTGCTGGTGGACCTGCACTCCAAGTCGCATGACCTGACGAGACTCAGTATGCCTATATTTCCCGACGAAGCTCCTTGCATCGTTTATTCGCTCTGAGGACGCGAGATGGAAAGGGTACGCAGACGCTGCACTCTGCTACAGACTTTGTGCAAGATCAACAAATGTCAGCGAGAGGCTTTACTGAAAAACGCCGACAAGTCGCAGATCGACTGCTTGTCAGAAATAGCCTTAAATCTGCTCAACAATCGACTTCCCGTCAGTCCAGCAGCCAGGACCAAGTTGAAAAGATACAAGAAACAGATCAGACTCATCGCATCCAAGAAGGCGTCGTTTAAGGCCAGAAAACGCGCTCCGGTGCAGTCGGGAGGGTTTATTCAATACCTCGTCCCAGCGGCCATATCCTTCTTGAGAGGACTGTTCAACAAATAAATAATGAGCGTGCTACGGAAGATGGTGCTTCTGCCCGAAGACGAATATAAAATGAGTCGCCCGCCAATGGAGAATACCACACTAGTGCTGGCCGCTCAGCCTCACGGGTTTCAATACCTACCCGAAGGAGCTCTCTACGGAAAACTGGTCGCCATACAGATTCAGATTAATGCCATCCTGAAAAACGACAGTCTACCTCTCGACTACAAAGCCAAATTCATAGGACAGTTGGAGCAGCAAAAGGACTCTTTCGTGTAGCAGTTTAGAACCAAGGCGGTCGTTCCTACCACCACTACCACTACCACAGCCGCCACTGCAACGACGACAACTCCGTCGTCCTCCTCCGTCACCGCCAATACTGCGCTAAGTCCTACGACTACCCTCTCACCGCCCGTCCTATCCCCGTCCGTTCTCTCTCCCATATCACCGATCAAGAAGGAAGAGAAGAAGAAGTAGAGGCCCGTTTATTCGACGCCCATACTTCGTAGAAGTACCAGATCCAGACAACCCCAAGACTGGAAGCAATGGAGCAATACCTGAACAAGATCTACTACGACGATCTGGGAGAGGCCACCAGTTATGGCACGGTGTCCAAACTGTTAGCCAGAGCCAAGAAGGACGGGAAAAAATACGATATCGATCGGATCAAAGAGTGGTTGGAGCGCCAGGATGCTCACACCATCCACAAAGCAGTCAGGTACAAGTTTCCCAGGAACAAGATCATCACGGGCGATATTGCCAGTCACATGGAATGTGATCTTAGCGATATGATCAGCCTGAAACGTTACAACGAACCGTACAGGTACATTCTCACCTGCATGGATGGTTTCAGTGGCAAAGTCTGACTGGAATTGTTGAAAACAAAGTCGGCGGCCGGAATGGTCCGCGCTTTCGAAAAGATGTTTCGCCGCATACCTTCCACCCCTAGCTTTCTAAGTTCGGACAAGGGTGTCGAGTTCCGAGCTCGAGCGGTGCAGGAACTCTTTGAAGACCAAAACATCAAGTTCTACACCATCGAGAACGAAGACGTGAAATCCTCCAAGATTGGACGTTTCCAAAGAGTTTTGAAGACCCTCTTGCACAAACACTTCACCGCCAAAGGGACCTTGGAGTATGTGCCCGTGATTCAAAAGATCATAGACACCTACAACAAGACCGTGCACTCCAGAATGAAAATGGCGCCCAACGACGTCAACCATTAAAACCACAAACAGTTGTGGCGCAAGATCTACGGCGGGGACTTGAAGAAATTGGGCCGTGCCTTGGCTAAGAAGAAGAAGAAGCCGAAGAACGTCCCTCTGGCCGTCGGAGACAAAGTCAGGATATCCAACGTGAAGGGCAAGTTTGACAAAGCTTACCGAGGCATGTGGTCCAGAGAGATACTTTTCGTGACCCACGTTCTGGTACCCAAAGGAGGACTGGGCCAAGTGACGGTGAGGTTGAAAGACTACAACGGGAAAATCATCAAAGGACGATTCTACCTTCACGAACTTCAGAAAGTGGTTAAAAATGAAGATACCGACTACCACAGGGTAGACAATGTCCTGAAAACGAAGGGGAAAGGACGCAAAAAAAAGTACTACGTTCAGTTCGAGGGTTACGACGCCTCCCACAACCGTTGGATCCCCGCCAGTGACTTGAAGAAGTTGTGATGGAGGGAGATTCTTTCTACATGACTTTACCGGCGAACGCCAGTCTGGACCTGTTTCCGAACAATATCCTGAACGACTGCACCACCAAACTGGCGCAGCGAGTGAGCCTGACTGGTGACTTGGACGTGGGCCTCGCCGAAGTGCAATTCACCAGGAACTTGAACAATGTGGTGGAACAGAGCATCATGAAATTGCAGCTAGGAACACGAATCTACGTCAAGTTCCCGAGATTAGATACCGACGCCTACACGGAAACCGAAGCGGCATTGGAAGTTGCAGATAAGACGTTGGACCAGGACGTGGTTGTCGTGGGGGTTGACCTGGTGACTTACAGGATGAAAAACATTATAAAATTTCTCAACCTCTGGGTAGTCAAGGAACTCAAGCAGCCGCTCATCGTGCTCAGCTACGACGAAATGAGCGGCTCGTCACCATCATCAACAAACTCTACACAGGGGCCAGACTGTGCTTCTCTTACAGCATGTCTGTGTTTCTGGGATGGGAAAGAAAAGACGGAAAGTTCAAAGAGAGCTATTACGACATTCTCGTGGACCCGAATTTGAAACACGGAGAAGGTACCATGCCTATAGAGATTATCAACGATCAATTCAACGACGGAGGGTGGTGGCTGTCCTACCTCACACATCTCTCGACGTTTCCCGGCTATCTGCCCCAAGGATTTTATCGTGGAGGAGAGGAGATGGTGACTAGACTAAACCGTTTTATTCGAGACAGGGTAGATGTCGAACAGTACCCGGAATTTACTTACACCCCGGGACTGAACCTGATTACTCTCGTCATGCCCAACCAAGTACTGTCCCCCGAGAAATGTGACACTTCCGTAGAAATAATGGGGCTCATGATCGACAAGGCATTGCTGAAGACGCCCGGTTTTCCTGACATTAACATCGACAAATTTATTACGGGTGTCAAGCTGGGTAGACAGCGACTTGCCTTGAAATTTCTGAATAGTATTTTTGTATACACTGATATTATAAACGAAACTGTGGTGGGAGATGTTCTGGCTTCTTTGCTACGGGTAGTTAGATTGGTCGAGGGGGATCTTCACCAAGCCTTACTACCGTCCTCTCGCTAGGCGTGATTTCGAAACGGTGAGGGTCTATTTAATGACAGACATGGGGAAAAGGTACCATTCGGTTCGGGAGAGGCTAGTGTGACACTACATTTTAGGTGATGTCCTTGATCATGTGCGGTCGAAAGAGGATAGTTACGAGGACTAGATAGAAGGGTGGGGCTTTCGGATCCATTTTCAGAAAACTTTTCCAGACAGCTAAAAAGAAACCTTCCAATTTGCTTTTGCCTATTTGATAGCTCGTCATTAGGACCGGAGCATCATTTATTTCCGGAAGGGTCGACTGATCGGACGTGAGAAAAACGAGATGTGTTCGCCCTACACTGGATTGGACCCTCTGGTATGCGTCGGCCAGTATTGTACGAGAAATCAAATAGGAGGGGCCCCATACTTTTCTGGCGGGCGCATACAACGAGGATCGGGTTTTGGGGATTTTCTGGGGGGTGTGTTCAGGTCGGCTCTTCCCTTTATTAAAAACACTCTTTTCGGAGTAGGAAGGTATGTGCTGAGAAGCGGCTCCAAACTGTTGGACGATGTTCAGGGGAACCTCCCTTAAGGAGGCTGCTAAAAAGAGGTGGGACGCGGCTAAACGAGACGCTATTGTGGTAGCGATGGGAGAACAGTCTGGAACAGGTCGAAAGAGGAAGAAGTGTTGTCGTCGAACGAAAGGTCAGTCGGGAGGGAAACGTCGTCGCTGAGGTCTGGTCGCCCTCGTACGTCGTCGCAAAGCCTCTTCACGTCGTCGTCTTCCGAGAAGTAAGGCAGAGTTTTTCAACTAGAAAAACCACGTTCGCCCCGAAGACTGTTCATTCAGAGCCTGACATGTTCTTGAAGCCGGACAGAGATTCGGTGCCCTGCACCAAAGAAGAGTTGGAACTGTTCTCCGTACCTCCAGTGCAGGTTGCCATAAACAACGACACCTTAGCGGCCTATCATCCTCTAGTGACTTTAAGCAACGGTGCCCCTATCGAGTTCGTAGTGCCCGGAGTCACCGACTGCTTGCTGGACCTGAGCCAGTCTTACCTTCACATTCGATGCAAGGTGGTCAAAGGGACATCAACAGCATTGACAGGCGCTAATGCCATGGAGCCCGTGAATCTACTCCTACACTGTTTTCCCAGTGCGACTGCGAAGTGAGTGGCAAGCAAATATACAATTCGGACAATGGGTACGCCTACCACAGCTACCTGAAGACTTTGTTGACCCATGGTGCCGAATCTGAAAACAGTCACCTTTCGACACAACTGTGGAAGAAGGACGATGCCGGACACTTTGACGAAGCCAGCATCGCGAACGATGTGAAGAACCACGGTTTCGTACATCGCAACAGCCTCGTCAAATCCAGCAAAGTGGTCGATCTCTACGGCAGGCCCCATTTCGACCTTTTCCTACAAGACCGCCTGTTACTTAACAACGTCAACTTGAGACTGTAACTGACCAAAAGCAAGGATGCCTTCTGTTTGATGACTGCGGAAGCTAATCCGGACTATCGTGTCAACATCACGAGTGCCGTCCTCTACATTCATCGAGTCGTGCAATCTCCTTCGGTACTCATCGTTTTCTCGGAGGCCCTTAAGTCCAATACCGCTAAATACCCCATCCGTCGCGTGGAGGTCAAGACTTTCACCATTCCCGCCGGGTCTCGTCAAGACCATCTCCACAACGTTCTGCTCGGAAACCTACCGTCGTTCTGCCTACCGTCGTTCTACCGTTGTTTTGTCTCGAACAACGCCTTCAACGGTGCTTACGCTGTGAACCCGTTTAATTTCCATCACTATAATGTCAACTATCTCGCCTTGCAGGTGGATGGAAAAACGATTCCGGTCGTTCCCTACAAGCCCGATTACACCGATGACCTGTACGTGAGAAACTATTTTTTGCTCTTCCAGTCTCTCGACAAGTTGATTTCCGACTCGACGCCCTGGGTCCCATACGTCGACTATCTGCTGGGCACCTGTCTGTACGCCTTCGATTTGACCGCCGACAAAAGTCAGGGGTAGTGCCACTTCAACCTTATTAAGCAGGGAGCTCTCAGAGTCGACGTGACGTTCAAACAGGCACTCACCGAAACCGTCAACCCGGTACTGTACATGGTCCACCAGACCGTTCTCGAGATTGACCAGGTCAGGAACATGCTATACGAACACTAGAAAAGATGCAGACCCACGAACTGAGGGCTGCGGCCAGACGACACAGCAAACTCGGCCCTCGTTTCGGAGTGTGTACGCTTCCGACCAGCTGCCAGAGACACCCTCTCGAGAAGCTTACATCGTCAACCTGGACCCTTTGACGAAGCCCGGTAGCCACTGGGTCGCCATCTATTTCGACAAAAGAAAAGCGAGCGTGGACTATTTCAACAGCTACGGTTTAAAACCACAAAACCTTCACATTTTACGTTTTCTCAAGAGAAACTCGACGTTCAAAACCTACCATTTCACGACCTTGCAGGGACCATGCAGCGTCGTATGCAGACAATACTGCCTATCCTTTCTATACAAAAGGCGAGCGGACTGTCCATGAGTTGCGTTCTAGCAAAATTTAATCCTATGGCGAAAGACGCTAATGACCGGCGAGTTGTGAGATTCATCAAAAAACATTTTAAGTGGGATATGACTGAACCTTTTATCAATGCCGGCTGCCAACAAAAGTGTAAAGCTCTACTCGCTGGGGGGGGGGGGAGAAACAGAGAGAGAGATGTTAGTCGGGAAGTCTACTCTTGCTTTGTGTAACGGGTCTAGTTTCTGAAGCTTCACTCCAGCTTGTGTACCACTCTTTTTTACCATTGTGTAACGGGTTTAGGTTCTGGAGCTTCACTCCAGCTTATGTACCACTCTTTATCATTGTGTAACAGGTTTAGGGTTCTGGAGCTTCACTCCAGCTTATGTACCACTCTTTATCATTGTGTAACGGGTTTAGGGTTCTGGAGCTTCACTCCAGCTTTAGTTTTGAACGGGAAGGATTAAAACTCCCAACTTACACATGTAATAAAAAAAAACAAAGAACCACTATGAAGGAGACTCATCTTTGTCAATCCTACATGGTTTCACCACCACCCGTAGGAAGAGCAAAGAGAAGTGTGGTCCGGGGAGGAGTTTGGGAACTCCGAGCCAACATCCTTTTCGCGTTCACGCCGAGAGGTGAGATCTTCTACAAAGATTTCCCCTCTGCACGTCGAAAGGAAACTGTCATCTTTCTCAATCCTAGCACTCGTAGGAAGAGCAAAGAACAGTACGTTGCGATGAAGAGTTTTGTGGGAAACTCTGAGCCATGCTGAGAGGTGAGACTCCTCTCAACAAAAATAAGGGCCACGTCAAAAAGAGACTGTCATCTTTCTCAATCCTACATGGTTTCACCACCACCCGTAGGAAGAGCAAAGAAAAGTGTGGCCCGAGGAGGAGTTTGGAAACTCCGAGCCAACATCATTTTTACACCGTAATGTACAAATGAGGGCTTTACACACCTGGCGGTAGCGCTTTATAGGGGTGGTAACTTAGTTTTAAGATATGTGGTAAGTACGTTTTACTTTAAAGAGTTTATAAAATGATCAGTGTGAATCAATTTAGTTTTACTTTAAACATCGACGAATACTGTGACCTTGAACCATACTAAAATGTACACAACAGCCCATACCGCCCATAGTAAAGTGTACACAACATCCCATACGACCATACTAAAGTGTGCACAACATCCCATACAAACCCCCTTCCCCATACTAATTTGCACACAACAACCTATACTAAACCCAGGTTAAAGTTAAGTGTACCCAAAATTAGCATTGATTTCAGTTAGGAGACCCTACTGAACACCTCATTGATGGTCAGTTGGGTGGCTACTGACTACTGATGTCTACAAAGTCGAAAAAAACAGAGACTTGGGAGTTAAAGCTTAACTAACTGAAGACTATATTGAAGCATTGTTACAGGATAAAATTTGTCTTTCTGAAACTAGACAAACTGAAGTTTCTATGCAAGATGGCGATGCTGTGGAAATTTGTAAGCAGTTGGAAGGTTGCAAGAAATGTTTAGAAGACCTTTTGAGTAAATGAGCAGACAAACTAATTACTAAGGTCACACAATGGCCGAGTAAATTGATTAATCCAGCATCAGACTTCTACGGTAAAACTAATTGAGAAACAAAATGAAATTTACAATGAATCTTCAATTAAGTAGTGTAAAAGCTCGAGGGGGCACTTACATTTACCCAGAATTAGTCAGTTCAAATGGAAACAAGGTGAGAACACTAAGCACGGCTTGGAAATAATTCAATGACATAGTCATAACTGGCTGACGATGTTACTTTACAGTATGTAGTAAAAAAAATAAAAAAACAATTTAACCATGAAATTACAATAAAGGCTGGGCTATTAGAGTGGATGCGCTACGACAGCAACAGGGAGGGGGGGGGGAAGACATATTTTTTCCGTAAACGGTTCAGATAGGCGGGCCCGATCTTGCTATGAAACTTCATTACTTAGCACCCACTAGTGGTGATTATGTGTAAATTGACTATATTGCTGATCTGATGTTGTTGTAGTTAAGTTAGGTTGGGTTAAGTTAGGTTAGGTGACTTAAGTCGGCTTAAACTGGTTTTTTTTCTGTACGCTGCAGGGTTGCATGGAGAGCTATGTAGGGGAGGGGGGAGCACGGACATACTGCTGAAGATGCCACGGCTAGCTACAGAATGAAGCAAGTCAGATACGCGGACTCCAGAACAAAATATAATATGGTTGACAGACGGTTGAAAAGTATAGGAAAATCTAGGAGACATGCAATCAGCTGAAAAGCATCCAAAATAAATCTATATGTCCTGAGTATATCACCCAACTAGAGCCATACTTCCAGTGCAAACAGACTCGTCTGTGACGTCATTGAGAGGTAGAGCACAACAAAAGAGTTACATATAGAGAGCAACAAAAGGCTTGTTCTGAAAGCTGCACTTGCCATTTAGACAACAACTGACAAAGGAGTCAGAAATATCTTCAGAATCGGAACTATAAATCAACAACTACGAACCAGCAGTAGAAGTTGTCTTAAACAGAAACAACGTTTAAAAGAAATTCTGAAACGGAATTCTGAATTATTTTCAAAGCATAAACTGAATATAGGAGCTGATCCAAAAACATTGTACAGAACTGAGTTGAAATAGATAATGCCGCTAAAAATTAATTAAGTGGTTCTCGGGAATGGTACTAAAAAAAATCGATGCAAGCGGGCGGTGATTTTTTTTTTTACGTTTTATTCGTGATTTTTCTGATGCGGGCGATGGCTTTTTTTTTCTTACCAAACAAAGTGAAATAAGTAGGTTACAATTTGTTGTCGAGTACAATATCCATGTTTTTATGACACGATCAGTGCTCAAACGTTGCACATTTGATGATAGTATTTCTGTAGATCCAAGTTTATTAGTTGTGACACGCCTCTGAACGATCCTTAGATTCGTTTTTAGGCAATCATGCGAATGAAGCAAAGAGCTCATGTGTTTATCGGCTCCAGGTAATGTTTAGTGAAAGTGATGATGCGTGATTGGAACTTTTTTTTAGACAGTGTCATAGAAAAACGTGTCTTGCACTAAGAAAAAAACCCATGCATGCGCTTCTGAGAACCACTTAATTAATTTTTAGTGGCATAAGTCAGAACTCCACCATCCCTTCTCACTTATGAAGAAGAACAGTTCATAAATCAAGAATGCTTGAATGTTTAAAAACTGGCATAATATAACTATCATATTCTACTCCAACTAATCAACCCTTAGTTCGTATTCGTGTGGCCTGCAGAGCAGAATAGAAACTGTTCTTTAATGCTTCGCTCTACTTTCTGATGTTGATATAAGAAAAAAGTTTTTCGGAACGTTCTAACTGAGCCTGTGCAATTTCAACCAGTAGTGTGCATTTAGAAATTGTATTTGTGTTGTTGGTTTACACAAGTATTGCTTCAATGCAACAGGCTTGTAGATGCTGCTGTTGCAAACCTCGACATGTCGAGTCAGACATGCCATACGCTGCAAAGACAATAACAGAATTCTCAAGATGCAATATTATTGTCAAAGAAATAAAGTCATTGGGATCGACTTTTCAGGATCCGAAACAAATCATATCAAATAAGAACAAGGTTGGTAGACAGATACAAACAACTGCAAGAATCGGAAAGACGTACGGCCGTTTCTTAATTTAGCGGGTCATTTCAGAAAACAAAAATCAAGGACCTTGCAGACATTTCTTAACTTCGGATTTGAAGAAATCTCCCTTCAAGCGAAGAGGATTCCACTTGAGAAGAAGAAAGAAATTCCGTTTCAAGTGGAAATTAAAATGCAGCGAAGCAATAACACGTCTCACACCAGCAAAGTGCCACATGTTCCAGTCAATGCAGATAAAAGCATGTAAACGAATAATTAAAAGCAAACCAGGCAGTGCTACAGTAAAAATGCAAACGACGTTTCGATAATAATCATTTTTCGTATTCAGGTTGAGTAAATTAAAACATGGCGAAGGCCACTAAGTCATCATGTAATTAAAAAGCACACTACAGTAATTAAAAAAGCCCAAAACCATCGTCACTTCTCTCAAAAGAGGCAGAAACGGTGCCCGAAAACCATAACCCGACCTTCTCCTTGGGGAAACCAAGTCGCAAGGCAAGGTGTATGCAAATCGAATCACATGGTTTCATAGGTTTGATCCATTCATTAAAGATGTGGGGGTTGCACAGTGTGCCTGGCAAAAGTGTCGAGCTTAAGTGTTTTTATTACTGGAAAATATTCTTTTAGATATTTATTATCTGGCACTAAGTGGTTATGTACAGAGGATTTACGCGTTGCCTTGGTTTGCCTTGCCATGCGACTTGGTTTCCCCAAGAACCAAGTCGGGTTATGCTTTTTGGCCACCGTTTTTGCCTTTTCAGAGGAGTAATGGTGGTTTTTGGCATTTTAAATTACTATAGTGTGCATTTTAATTATAGGATGACTTAGCGGCCTTCGCCATTTTTTAAACCTGAAGTCGTTAGTATTTTTCCTGTAGCACTTCTTGGTTTGCTTTTATAAGTCAGCATCCACTTGTTCCTGAAGAAGAATTTTAAATGTAATTCAAAACTTCGGATTTATTTCATTAAATGTAGGTCTTCAAGCAAGGTTGTCTGCCGCCTGTACGTTTTCTTCATCTGACGAATTGATTGCAAGTGGCGCACAAAAACTCAACGTTCGTCAGTTCTCTCGCTGCGAGAATTACCGTTTAATTTTTGTCACTCCGCCTCGTAACAGAAAGCGAGCCTTAATGAAGGCACTTGGTGGTCGCGAGCTGACCTCGGGATCAGCGTTCTAATCAACCGACAAACGTACTTCGTTGGCGAGATGTGAGGCAAGCCATTGCGCCGCTCCCCCAACGACAGAAACGAGCATTCAAAATGGTTGCCCGTAAAACCGGATGTCGGCGACAGAAGGCGTTAATGTAGACGCTTTAAGAGTACCTTCCTCTAACAAAATGGCCGTCCTGTAACTCGTTCAACCACTGTCAAGTAGGCAGTGGAAGTGTTTTGTCCCATTTAATTTTCGTAATCGCCGAAATCCAATTTAAAAGACAGGATAACTCCGCAAAGTAAAGGTTTATTTCCTACAAGAAACAAAGAGAAAGAATTGTTTTCGTAATTTATGTCTTTTAAATTGCGTAAGTACGTACACGTTCCTATGCCTTTAACACCTAACTAAATTTGTACTGCTAGTGGTAATTTTGCTATCATTCTGATTTTAGTTTTTGAGGTCCTCAATACTCACCAATGCTGCTTAATTAATTTCGGGTTAAATTTCCTTAACAAACTTATGGTGACGCACGCTGATACACATCTTGGGTCTCTTCAACCCTACCGACAACGTTAGTCTTATTGTGATTCTTTTTTCTGTTTCATTGAAACTTTTGGTTAGACAAATGAACATGGCATTTACTGCTGACATAATGCAGAAAGTAATAAAATCCCTCCATTGGCCACTGCCGTGTCAATCTGTTCATGGAGTTTGCAGTGTCTAAAGTATCAACTTCCCCGTTTGACTTATCATACACGGTGGGAATATATATATGATTGAAGTCCTCTTTAGATTAGGGGTTTGAATAACATCTGTGTAATGTGTGGTGCAGTCGCAACCCGGACCACTGCACTGTGACTGAGGTTGGCGCTAATGACCAAGTTGTCGACGCGCCATTAAGCCTCAATCCCCCCCCCCCTCTTTCCAGCATAACTAAAACTATTAATTTCTCCGTTCCTATTTAATATATTTCGACATTTCGACGAACTTGAGGAGGTAGTAGATAGGCATAGAAGGTATATTTATACCAACTTTTATGTATTTCCGTGCAAGAGTAAACGTACGGAGCCACACGTAAGTTTGAAAACTGTTCACTTGTTGTTGTTGTTGTGGTTGTGTGACACTGTTTCATAAAAAACTACTGCACTTACCTAAAATCTGAAAGATGATCTAGGCCAGAAATTTCTCTGGGCTTCATCCTCACAGAGACCAGTTTTACGATTGGTCGAGCCGTTACGGAGTTACGGGACCCTGAACGACCATTTTGATTGTTTTACATTGTTTTAACCATTGTAATTAGGGATCAATGCCACTCAGCAAACTCCAGATGCAGGCTTTCAGAGCTGAGTTGAATTGTTTCAAAGTAGCCAGCAAAAATCGACTGCATGCATAAACCTTTCTTCCACAACGCCATAGCTGTAAAAAAGGTACACGGATTACAAACAAAAACGTCAAGTGTGCCGTAAAAGAAGGAGTTATACGATTGAATTTTCACTTGTTAAAATGTACACGGATAAAAATTGAAGATTTTTAATTGAAATAATCAAATGTACAACTGAGAAAATTGCATCTGTTTAGGTGCTGTTGTGCTTAACCAATCATATATTTAAAACGTAAAGCACAACAGCACCTAAACAGATGCAATTTTCTCAATTGTACATACATTTGATTATTTCAGTTATAAATCATCAATTTTTATCCGTGTACATTTTAACAAGTGAAAATTCAACCATATATCTCCCTTTTTTACGACACACTTGACGTTTTTGTTTGTAATTGTATAGTGCGTGATGCTTTTGATGCTCAGCTGCAGATAATTCCCTGTCATTGTCCATTGCGCTCAATTTGCATACAGTAAAAAAAAAAAAAACACATGCTTAGTTTTAGCATAATTTCGTAGAAGAAACCGTTTTACTCTTACAATGTCCTAAAACCACTTGCCGAAAAAAAGATTTGCAGAATTTACAGGCAATTCAAAATACGTTTGAGGTCTGTGCCTATACAGGAAGGTCAATGTGCACAGGGAATGAGCACAGTTAAAAAAAAAAGAAACGCCCACTTTTTATAATTTCGTAGAAGTGGGGGGTGGGGGGGAGATGAGGCTTAATGGCGCGTCGACAGCTTG
>JAHWFP010236909.1:30088-43967 GCA_023313725.1 Lithobius niger
TGCCACTGCACCACACATTACAGAGATATTATTCAAACCCCTAATCTAAATCTTGTCATACATCTGTACCTCCTGCAAAAATTGAAAAACACCGGACAGGAGGACAGACTTATCGCCCAATTGACGCACAATGTCATGCGGAAGATGGAAACGATGACGAAAACCATCAAGATGGCAACAATCAACAAGGAAGTGCCGGACCGTAAGTGGCCGCCGACACCAATAACATTCAGGAGGGTCAACCCCCCGCAAAAGGAAACAGTGAGTAAGTCGAGTGTGACCAATGCGCAAACGGGCCAACACCACCTCCTCACGGCGACTGCGGCGACACGCCGAGTGCCATTCCTCAACAGTGCCTTTAATAGCTCGTAACTTATTGCCGTCCTGTCCATCCCACAAGGCTTGCCAAAAAGCGTGTAACCTCAGACGCAGAGTTGGAAAAGCGTCCGAGGGAACAAGCCTGAGATCCCTACCGAGAGGGCCAGAAAGGGCCCCTTTTGCTGCAGAATCCGCTTGCTCATTTCCACCTATCCCAACATGGCCCGGGATCCAGCAGAAAAGCACGGTTTTTCGCTGGCCAGGCAAGCGGGAAAGCAAAGCTTGGACACGTTGTGTCAAGGGGTTCCGAGGATTGTAATTCGCCAAGGACTCCAGGGCACTCATGGAATCGCTAAAGATAATGAAATACGTGTCCTGAAGGCCAAGGATCCATTCCACCGCCAAACCGAGAGCCAAAAGCTCCGCAGAAAACACAGAATAGCCTGATGGAAGGCGATGGGCAACCGTCACTCCCTTACAAACACAAGCACAAGCCACGCCAGTGTCTGACTTCGACCCATCAGTAAACAGCCGCTGATAACCGGCGTACTGAGAACACAGCCGCCGGAACTCCTGTAAGTACCGTGCAGGTAGAGTGGAACCCTTCGGGAGGGACGCCAGAGCGAAAATGAAAATGCCACTTGGGACAAGCCAAGGGGCTACTGGCATCCCCCCAAGCCTCAAGACGCTGGGCATTTCAAAGGCTATCTCCTGACAGGACTGCTGGAGCCTATCGCGGAAATCACCCTTACCCACCCTGCGTCTACCGACTCGCAAGTCTGGCCCAAAAACCATGGACCAAGCAGGACTGGATTGCACAGCACGCAAACGCACAGCATACTGAATGGCAAGCTGTCGCCGACGAATGGCCAAAGGTGGCTCCGAGGCCTCAGCATAGAGGCTGACCACTGGAGAAGTTCGAAAAGCCCCAGTCGCCACACGCAGGCCACTGTGATGCACTGTGTCCAACATCTGGAGAGTGGAGTCACTAGCCGAATCATAGACCATACACGCATAATCAAGTTTGCTGCGGACAAGGGCTCGGTAGAGGCGCAACATGGCAGCGCGATCGGCACCCCATGAAGTGCCCGACAGGACCCGCAAGATGTTAAGCGCCCGCAAAGCCTTGTCTTTAAGCTGACGTAAGTGTGGAAGCCAAGACAACCTGGAATCGAACACCAGACCCAGGAAACGTGCCTGTGGGACAACAGGAATTTGTGCCTGTCCCAAGTACAGGCAAGGATCCGGGTGCAGTGTTCGTTGGCGGCAAAAGTGGATGCACACAGTCTTGTCCGGAGAAAACCGGAAACCATTACTTACCGCCCAGGTCTGGACTTTGTTAATTGCCAGCTGTAGCTGCCGCTCGCAGGTCTGCATGCGAGCTGCCCGAAAGCGCAGGCCGAAGTCATCGACAAACAATGACTGGGGAACAGCAGCTTGCTGAGCAATGGGGTTGATCCCTATAGCAAACAAGACGACACTAAGAACACCACCTTGAGGCACACCATTCTCCAAGACAAACGGGCGGGAAAGAGCCGCCCCGACACGAACACGAAAAGAACGGCCTGAGAGGTAAGCGGAAAGCAACAGTGGCATCCGTCCCCTCAAGCCACAGTTATAGAGATTACGGAGAATCCCATAACGCCAGGTCGTAACTGGCTGATGATGTTACTTTATAGCATATAGTAAAAAAAATAAAATAAAAACCAATTTAACCATGAAATTACAATAAATTCTGGGCTATTAGAGTGGATGCGCTACGACAGCAACAGGGCGGGGGGGGGAGACATATTTTTTTTTTAAACAGTTCAGATAGGCGGGCCCGATCTTGCTACGAAAATTCGTTACTTAGCACCCACTAGTGGTGATTATGTGTAAATTGACTATATTGCTGATCTGATGTTGTTGTAGTTAAGTTAGGGTGGGTTAAGTTAGGTTAGGTGACTTAAGTCGGCTTAAACTGTTTTTTTTCTTCTGTACACTGCAGGGTTGCATGGAGAGCTATGTAGCGAATTTTGCTAAACTGTTTACGAAAAAAAGTATGCGAGCTGGGGGAGGGGGGAGCACGGACATACTGCTGAAGATGCCACGGCTAGCTACAGAATGAAGCAAGTCAGATACGCGGACTCCAGAACAAAATATAATATGGTTGACAGACGGTTGAAAAGTATAGGAAAATCTAGGAGACATGCAATCAGCTGAAAAGCATCCAAAATAAATCTATATGTCCTGAGTATATCACCCAACTAGAGCCATACTTCCAGTGCAAACAGAGACTCGTCTGTGACGTCATTGAGAGGTAGAGCACAACAAAAGAGTTAAATATAGAGAGCAACAAAAGGCTTGTTCTGAAAGCTGCACTTGCCATTTAGACAACAACTGACAAAGAAGCCAGAAATATCTTCAGAATCGGAACTATAAATCAACAACTCCGAACCAGCAGTAGAAAATGTCTTAAACAGAAACAACATTTAAAAGAAATTCTGAAACGGAATTCTGAATTATTTTCAAAGCATAAACTGAACATAGGAGCTGGTCCATAAACATTGTACAGAACTGAGTTGAAATAGATAATGCCGCTAAAAATTAATTAAGTGGTTCTCGGGAGTGGTACTAAAAAAAATCGATGCAAGCGGGCGGTGAATTATTCTTTTTTTTTACGTTTTATTCGTGATTTTTCTGATGCAAGCGATGGCTTTTTTTTTCTTACCAAACAAAGTGAAATAAGTAGGTTACAATTTGTTGTCGAGTACAATATCCATGTTTTAATGCCACGATCAGTGCTCAAACGTTGCACATTTGATGATAGTCTTTCTGTAGATCCAAGTTTTTCAGTTGTGGCACGCCTCTGAACGATCCTTAGATTCGTTTCTAGGCGATCTTACGAATGAAACAAAGAGCTCATGTGTTTATCGGCTCCAGGTAATGTTTAGTGAAAGTGATGATGCGTGATTGGAACTTTTTTTTAGACAATGTCATAGAAAAACGTGTCTTGCACTAAGAAAAAAAAACCCATGCATGCGCTCCTGAGAACCACTTAATTAATTTTTAGTAGCATAAGTCAGAACTCCACCTTCCCTTCTCACTTATGAAGAAGAACAGTTCATAAATCAAGAATGCTTGAATGGTTAAAAACTGGCATAATATAACTGTCCTATTCTACTACTGCTCACCATGGATCAACCCCTGCATAAATCAACCTTTAGTTCGTATTCGTGTGGCCTGCAGAGCAGAATAGAAACTTGTTCTTTAATGCTTCGCTCTACTTTCTGATGTTAATATAAGAAAAACGTTTTTTTTTTTAACGTTCTGAGCCTGTGCAGTTTCAGCCAGTAGTGTGCATTAAGGTATTGTATTTGTGTTGTTGGTTTACACAAGTACTGCTTCAATGCAACAGGCTTGTAGATGCTGCTGTTGCAAACCTCGACATGTCGAGTCAGACATGCCATACGCTGCAAAGACAATAACAGAATTCTCAAGATGCAATATTATTGTCAAAGAAATAAAGTCATTGGGATCAACTTTTCAGGATCCGAAACAAATCAGATCAAATAAGAACAAGGTTGGTAGACAGATACAAACAACTGCAGAATCGGAAAGACGTACGGCCGTTTCTTAATTTAGCGGGTCATTTCAGAAAACAAAAATCAAGGACCTTGCAGACATTTCTTAACTTCGGATTTGAAGAAATCTCCCTTCAAGTGAAGAGGATTCCACTTGAGAAGAAGAAAGAAATTCCGTTTCAAGTGGAAATTAGAGTGCAGCGAAGCAATAACACGTCTCACACCAGCAGTCAAAGAGCCTCATGTTCCAGTCATTGCAGATAAAAGCATGTAAACGAATAATTAAAACCAAACCAGGCAGTGCTACAGGAAAAATGCAAACGACGTTTCGAAAATAATCATTTTTCGTATTCAGGTTGAGTAAATTAAAACATGGCAAAGGCCACTAAGTCCTCATGTAATTAAAAAGCACACTACAGTAATTAAAAAAGCCAAAAACCATCATCACTCCTCTCAAAAGAGGCAGAAACGGTGCCCGTAAAGCATAACCCGACCTTCTCCTTGGGGAAACCAAGTCGCAAGGCAAGGTGTATGCAAATCGAATCACATGGTTTGATAGGTTTGATCCATTCATTAAAGCTGCGGGGGTTGCACAGTGTGCCTGGCAAAAGTGTCGCGCTTAAGTGTTTTTATTACTGGAAAATATTCTTTTAGATATTTATTAGCTGGCACTAAGTGGTTATGTACAGAGGATTTACGCGTTGCCTTGGTTTGCCTTGCCATGCGACTTGGTTTCCCCAAGAACCAAGTCGGGTTATGCTTTTTGGCCACCGTTTTTGCCTTTTCAGAGGAGTAATGGTGGTTTTTGGCATTTTAAATTACTATAGTGTGCATTTTAATTATAGGATGACTTAGTGGCCTTCGCCATTTTTTAAACCTGAAGACGAAAAATGATTATTTTCGAAACGTCGTTAGTATTTTTCCTGTAGCACTACTTGGTTTGCTTTTATAATTCAGCTTCCACTTGTTCCTGAAGAAGAATTTTAAATGTAATTCAAAACTTGGCATTTATTTCATTAAATGTAGGTCTTCAAGCAAGGTTGTCCGCCGCCTGTACGTTTTCTTCATCTGACGAACTGATTGCAAGTGGCGCACAAAAACTCAACGTTCGTCAGTTCTCTCGCTGCGAGAATTACCGTTTAATTTTTGTCACTCCGCCTCGTAACAGAAAGCGAGCCTTAATGAAGGCACTTGGTGGTCGCGAGCTGACCTCGGGATCAGCGTTCTAATCAACCGACAAACGTACTTCGTTGGCGAGATGTGAGGCAAGCCATTGCGCCGCTCCCCCAACGACAGAAACGAGCATTCAAAATGGTTGCCCGTAAAACGGGATGTCGGCGACAGAAGGCGTTAATGTAGACGCTTTAAGAGTACCTTCCTCTAACAAAATGGCCGTCCTGTATCTCGTTCAACCACTGTCAAATAGATAGTGGAAGTGTTTTGTCCCATTTAATTTTCGTAATCGCCGAAATCCAATTTAAAAGACAGGATAACTCCGCAAAGTAAAGGTTTATTTCCTACAAGAAACAAAGAGAAAAAACTGTTTTCGTAATTTATGTCTTTTAAATTGCGTAAGTATACGTACACGTTCCTATGCCTTTAACACCTAACTAAATTTGTACTGCTAGTGGTAACTTTGCTATCATTCTGATTTTAGTTTTTGAGGTCCTCAGCAGTACTCACCAATGCTGCTTAATTAATTTCGGGTTAAATTTCTTTTAACAAGCTTATGCTTCAACCCTACCGACAACGTTAGTCTTATTGTGATTCTTTTTTCTGTTCCATTGAAACTTATGGTTAGACAAATGAACATGGCATTTATTGCTGACATAATGCAGAAAGTAATAAAATCCCGCCATCGGCCACTGCCGTGTCAATCTGTTCATGGAATTTGTAGTGTCTACAGTATCAACTTCCCCATTTGACTTATCATACACGGCGATAGCCCTGCACATATATGATTGAAGTCCTCTTTCCAGCATAACTAAAACTATTAATTTCTCCGTTCCTATTCAATGTATTTCGACGAACTTGGGGAGGTAGTAGATAAGTATAAAAGGTATATTTATACCAACTTTTATGTATTTCCGTGCAAGAGTAAACGTACGGAGCCACACGTAAGTTTGAAAACTGTTCACTTGTTGTTGTTGTGGTCGTTGTTCTTGTGTGACACGGTTCCAGAAAAAACTACTGCACTTACCTAAAATCTGAAAGATGATCTAGGCCAGAAATTTCTCTGGGCTTCATCCTCACAGAGACCACTTTTTCGATTGGTCGAGCCGTTCCGGAGTTACGGGACCCTGAACGACCATTTTGATTGTTTTACATTGTTTTAACCATTGTTATTAGGGATCAATGCCACTCAGCAAACTCCAGATGCAGGCTTTCAGAGATGACTTGAATTGTTTCAAAGTAGCCAGCAACAATCGACTGCATGCATAAAGCTTTCTTCCACAACGCCATAGCTGTAAAAAAGGTACACGGATTACAAACAAAAACGCCAAGTGTGCCGTAAAAAAGGGAGTTATACGATTGAATTTTCACTTTTTAAAATGTACATGTATAAAATTTGAAGATTTTTAATTTAAATAATCAAATGTACAACTGAGAAAATTGCATCTGTTTAGGTCTGTTGTGCTTAACTAATCATATATTTAAAACATAAAGCACAACAGCACATAAACAGATGCAATTTTCTCAATTGTACATTTGATTATTTCAGTTATAAATCATCAGTTTTTATCCGTGTACATTTTAACAAGTGAAAATTCAACCATATAACTCCCTTTTTTACGACACACTTGACGTTTTTGTTTGTAATTGTATAGTGCGTGATGCTTTTGATGCTCAGCTGCAGATAATTCCCTGTCATTGTCCATTGCGCTCAATTTGGATACAGTAAAAAAAAAAAAACACATGCTTAGTTTTAGCGTAATTTCGTAGAAGAAACTGTTTTACAATGTCCTAAAACCACTTGCCGAAAAAAAGATTTGCAGAATTTACAGGCAATTCAAAATACGTTTGAGGTCTGTGCCTATACAGGAAGGTCAATGTGCACAGGGAATGAGCACAGTTAAAAAAAAAAGAAATGCCCACTTTTTATAATTTCGTAGAAGTAACAAACAAGTTACAAACAATGTCCTAAAACCACTTGGCGAAAAAAATTAATAATTTTGGTGTTATACAGACAATTCAAATTGCGTGTTTGTTTCGTGCCAAGGAAGAGGTCATTTAAAATTATGAATCGACACGTTACAATTTCATTTTTTTAAATGTCTTTGAGCTTGTAGATTATCTGTTGGTGGTATAGATGAATTGAATGAGTTTTTTGAATATCAGCTATTTTAGAAGTAAATGAATCATACAAAAACCCCATAAGGGTAAAGGGACCCATCAAGTTTTTGCCATAGAAAGTAGTGATATAATACTAAGAGCCAAAATGGCTGCCACCAAGTTTGTGGTCCGAATCGTGATCACTCAAGCTAAACTTACAATCACCAAGGTGTCAGTTAAGATTGCATGATCAGGGTTGGGACGGAAAACTTGGTGGCAGCCATTTTGGCTCTGATATTACTACTTTCTATGGCCAAAACTTGATGGGTCCCTTTACCCTTATAGGGTTTTTGTATGATATCAGATCTTTTGGTCGTTTTATGGTTTCGCTTTAGTGTAAGTATTCATTGTGAGCTCCTTACTAAAATATAATTATTGTAAATCGTATCTTGAACAGCCTGAAGAAAATCGTAACTTTGGTATAGTTAGTGGTCGTTGGTTAAATATATTTATAATAAAGTGGCCGTATTATTTATTTGAATGTAAAACAACGATTAAGTTAGTTTCGTTTAGTTTAGGTCAATCTAAATTATTTTTCTGTTTTTTTTTTCAGTCAAGGAGCGGTAACCCATCACGGATTTTCTTCTCCATGTATAGTTTAGTAGACGATGTTATACTTTATTTATTTTAGATAAGTTACAATTACAATGTACCACTTCGATTTAATTGTGAAACGGAAACAATAAGTTACCCGAGTCTGCATCGTTACTCGGCTATGGTGCTCGGCTCGGCTCGGAGCGTTCCAGTGTTTCCGGTGTTCCAGGGTTCATGACAGGGATTTGGTATGTTGTATCTGGGTTCCGTAGGTTAAGTAGGTTATGTTTTGTATTGGGGCGTTCAACGGTCGGTTATGGCCTCTAATAACAGGAGTAAAATACAGGAAAGGAAAGGAAAGGAAAGGAAAGGACAATTATTTCGTGTTCCCAACGTTCAAGAAAATAGCATTACAAATGATTACAATCTTGGATTTAAAACATTCCCAATTGTCAAACCATAAAAGGTACCTATTGGAGTCAAAGGTGAACTGAATGTCAAATTTCAAGCATATCTGTCGCATAATTTATTTTATGTGAGCGGAATTGGCTAGTAATAAGTAATAAGTAGTAATTAGCATGAAATCAACGATGCTGAGATACCTTTTTCGTATTGAAATACTTTATGCACAGCTCTGAAACAAGACTTTCTGTTACCTACTCGGTAAATTCCATCGATCTATACAATTTCCAAAGCTTTCTGTCGCATTAATATTTGGCATTCAATACCAGAAAATGCCAGTTTAATGTCTCGGGTAAGAGAAGCAGTTTCTAGTTTTCGTCCAAACACTGATAATGAACAACAACAAGTGAACAACAACAATCAGACGGCAATAATTAGACGCCATGAATCCAACAATCTTAACTTGATGGGCGAAGCGGCTAGCGCGCTTCTAGATTTACGAGACAATCCATAGAATCGTAAGTTCCGAGCGAATATCTAAAATAGGCGAGAACACTTTCCTGAGATTATGAATGAAGGTGGTAGTTTCTCATTCTACAATACGAAAAATGCCGTTTTCTAGGATTTGGGCACTTGCAGCAGTATACACTGCTGTATAACTGCAACAGTATAACTGCAAACGATTCCTTCAGCGCCACGGTTGCTAGGTTTGACCACAGCCAGCAAACTATAGCCGGACATACTTATTTTGTAAGGTAGAGCGAGTGGGGCAGGTACACAATGATACCACGAAACGACGTTGCTGAGGCTGTTACTTAGAGACTGCCTATTTGGCAGTGCATGCAGCGGCCAGTTGAATACGTTTTTTGGGGGCAAAAGCCGTGTCATCCAGATCCAGTAGCGTGCAGCACAATCCAGTTGGTGTGATGTCTTTCGGCAGCTTCGTGCTCTTACCTTACCTTTTATTCCTGCCTATTGGACAATGTGGGTATGAATTAAGCCGACGGTTCTTGGTGCGACCACTAGCTGTACTCTTTAGTCCGTTAATATTGCTTGTCGTAGTGTAATTGTATGTGGTGTTGCTTAGTATTTTGTGGTGTTAACCATGTTTTATTAACTCAACTAAAATAAACTAGCTTTTAACTTTGTTATAACTTCTCTGAATTATATCTATAAATATTTCCCGATCATATCTTAAAAATCATACGCAAATTCTCTTTTGCTCTTATAGTGTACGTTTGCCGAATTATTCATGAGAGGAGATTCTTACGACCGGGCAGAGTAGATTAAGTAGGTAGTGACGCTTTTCTGAAAACGGGGTTAAAAAAGACCTGCTTCCACCAACGGCACCAGAAGGCAGCACTTGTTTGGTCCGCGTAGGAGGCGAAAATTGAAATATATAATGGCGGCATCGTTGCCATGGTAACCATGATAATAGCGACAATACCTTCGGAAACAGACGAAATACTCGTGCGTGGGCAACACCCGAAGTTGAAGAACTTATTCTGTGTTCGATTCAAACAGGTTACACTAAGCGTAAACCACGGAAGAAGCTTCAGCCTCAACGGCCGATGAGGACGCTACTCGAACGTTCTCCGAACACAAAACCGTGTGTGGTAATTAGCTCCACTCGTAACGACAACCCGTTTTAAAATTGAATGTTGGTTTTTAAAAATAAAACTTGATCGGCCAGTTCTGATCTTACTTAAAATTATTTTAGTGTCCTAATCTGAATTACGATATATTTTAAGCCGATTAATTTTGTATTCTTATCGTGATCAATTTGTTTTAGTGACGCTAAATAGTGTTGATCCCCGTGATGCTTTGCTCTTCCCGTTACTTCACTACAGCGCCCTCTGGTGGTAAATCGTTGAAAGCAGGTAAATCTTTGGCCCAAAATGTTTACCGTTGTGAGAGAAAGAGTGGCACTATACCTATGCATTCTTCTACCCTGCGACCGGGCTTCCTGTGAGGAGGTTTGACCACCAGGTGCTGAACGTTTTGTTGCATCCCGCCGGAATGGCCTCGTCACGCTGGGAATGACTTGCATTCTAACTGCGTCACGTCTGCTCTTTGCACGGGAATGTAAGATGTTTGCCGCACCGCTTCTTGTATGCCGTTAAAGCAGCATCCGCGTATTTTCCATAGCGAAGGTCAACTAAGACAGTAGCTTCGTTCCTCGCAGTGGAAAGCGTAGCTGCTGTCTCAGTTGACATTGCACCTAATAGTCCAGCCAGCGTGAACCGAGGGGTCTGACAAAGGCTTGACTAGTGTGTTTGATTTACTGATTTACATTGATGTACTGATTTACAATGATTTCCTGATTTAGGATGATTTACTGATTTACAGTTATTTACTCTTGATTTACCCTGATTTACCAGTGATTTTGTGAGGTTATTTATTGGGTGCACCTTGCACTTAACGTTTGCCTCGCTGTTGCTCTCAACGTATGCCTGCGTCTTGGTTACGTCATTCTCGTAAAAAGTTGCGATGTTCTAATTTTATATTTTAAGTTTTGATGTAGGCTTGTATTATATATTTTTTTAATTTATTGTAAGTAATTTGTTAACGTATAGCCTTTAATTTTATTGGCTTGTCTATAAATTGTGTCAATTTGATATTTATGTAAATCTATTTCAACTATACTGCGTCTGCGCAAATCGTACCGTTTTGGGTGCGTTTGTGACATAAAATGCCTTGAGCGTTCCAAAGAAAAGCGAGTTTATAGTGTCCGCGGCCTATCTTGAGTTCTCCGCATAACGAACACAGATAATCGATTGTACGTTTTCAGTAGCAGAGTGCCTTGTTGATATCCAAGATGGTGACAAAAACAATAGCGGCCATCTATTAAAACCACCCCCCTCCAGGAAGACGTAGCCGCTCACAAAATACTTGCAGGACTCAAGATACGCCGCGCGCACTATAGTGTCAGTCTTCGACGGGAAACGGTCGTAGTTTCTACGCCTTGGCAGGAGCCAGGGTGTGGCTCTTTCTTTCGAGTGTGGTTATGCCGCCGCCATTCACTTTGTATGTTAATTTGCAGAAATATTCGTCTAGTCTCTTGGATACTTGGATGAGTTCACTGTTACCGAAGCCCTTTACGTGTTAAAAGGAAAGCCACTCAAAAAGAATTGAATTTGAAGTAAGTGAACTGAACTCGAATTTTATGTAACTGACGCTTGCTTTAAATTTTAATAATTTGAGAAATAGCTTTGTTGCATCGTATATTCGAAGGTTTGGAATCCTGTCTGTAATTACGCAGATATGCTTTGAGTCGAATCGTAATCAACTAAAGCATCCGAAGTTAAGCCTATTAATGTTCCGGTGACTTTCCTGATGTTTTTATTAGTAATGCGAACTGTTGATGAGTATTTGAAACAAGTTGGTCTGTTTCTAAGGTGGAAAGCAATAATATGAGCAGGGAAGTGATTTAGGCTTTGTTTAAGTGAAGATTTGGCTAATGCTCGTATTTTCAATTTTTGTCCTTCTGTAGTCCTACATTCACTCGTATGCCGTATCAGTTTTCACAAACTGCAACGTGAGGTTGAGAAATTTATACTGTTATCCGTCTGCTTGCCTTTTGTTTCCTGAGGTATTTTATTCACGTTGAAGCTAAGTGTTACAAGTCTGTGGAAATACGACGGCATTCTGCAACTGCGTAATTTCTGGTACCCAGCCGCATTTTGAAATCAAACTGGGTTCACGAAAGCTTTAAATGTTTCTCATTTTTAGTGAAAGTAGGTATTTTTAAAAAGGTTAAATGTACGCTTTAATGGCGCAAGCCAATGTCAGATTTAATAATTACAAATTGTCGCAACCTAAAATCTGAATTTTAAGAAATATAACGATTTGAATGTGTTTTGAAATAGCCTATTTGTTAAATCATTAAATAAAATAAATTTATTAAAACCTATCTTCACGTTCTTATTTTATCTCAAGCCAACTCAAAGTGTATTTATAGCCTGAAGGTATCTTAGGGTGTTTTTGATTTCAGCCAGATTAAGCGTTATCAATCTGCCTCTAGACAGTAACAGCTAAGGTCTATTTCATAGTATACGAGTTACTTACTATCCTAATTTTATCTTGTGAATTTGGGAGGAAAAATATCATGCACCTCCGCACCCACCTCCACAATTTGCTTATGATTTATTTATTTACAATGATTTACTGATTTACCAGTGATTTACCCTTGTTTTACTGATTTGCTTCTGATTTATTGATTTACTGATTTATTGATTTACCAATGATTTACACCCCGTAAATCATACGGTGTCATGATTTACACGCTTGTCGAACCCCTCGGCGTGTACGCATTGATTGTGTCGTCAAAAACCTGAATGATTTTTGTATTTTAAAATCACAATTTATAATTTTCTAGACTAGTGTCTTATAATTTTGCTTCGGCGATCTAATTTAATTTTTACTGCATTAGTCTTTTATATTTTTGATCTCATGGTAATAATTAGACAATTAGACATGCACACACAGATAAAACGTCATGGTTATTGTAAGCGAGAGATGCATCATATATGTTCGGGACGAACGTAAATAAAGTTAGCAATATTCAACGGAAAATCTCCTAGACGCCACATTTTAAAACGGTTTTTTAGCAAGGGAACGACTAACGGTAAGTAAATAGACCTTTGGGGCCGTACTTGATGTGGTGGATCGAGAAAAATGGCTCTGGGAGGTATATCCATTTAATGCTTCGTGTTTGACAACCCCGAGTTGACCCTAACCTATCGCCGCTTACTCCTTCCATGACGTTAAATAGACTGCTGTACTTCGTGAAAAACTCTGATCAGGTAAAGACGTGAATTCCTATTGTATTTATTAGCCCAGGAATTTTGTTTGGAGGGGCCACAAAAATATGAAAGTGGGTCCGAAAGCTAACGTATTTTTAACAATTTCAGTGATTTTCATGCTTTTAAGAAGCTTAATTGAGAAATTTTCTGAATTGCAGCAAATTGTTTATTTTGTTCAGCTTTGACGTCAATAATTTGCACGGAGGGGGAGGGGGTGGCAGAGGAAACACTGGGCTCGGGAACGAATTTGGGTTGTTGATAGCGCTGTAATATAAACCAACATTACGCACCCTACTTTACTTGAGACGAAGAATGATAGGGGGCCTTCTGATGCCAGTAGGAAAAAAATCGAGGGTCTTGGTATAACTGCTCTGTTTCACTGTTAAATCGCGGGTCTTGGAAAGGACAATTGCCCCCCCCCCCCTCCCTTCTTTGCCCCACTCTGGGAGCACCACTGGGCTAGGAGGGGTGGAGGAGTTCACGTAAGTTTGGGGTGTGGCGTCGTGGGATTCCATATTGTGCCTACTTTACTAGTTCGAAATATATTTTAGCTGGAGTGTGCGTGCTAGCCTGCTTCGTGTGTGGGTGGAATGGCTTTCGCTACAGGCATTTGACGTGGGAGGTTTAACTTTTCCAAGCCGACCGCTAATCTTTGTATCTCTTCAAATAAAAAAACATTCGATGAAGAGGAATCACTTCTCATACTCGCAGCCGTTGTCGTCAAGTAAATTGAGTTTGGTTGTGCCGAAGAGTCAGCGTTGCTTCAATTTGTGATTTATTAATGCATCCTCCCCCAGTATCTAACTTGCTTGTTATTAATATTCCCTTCTAGCGGTTTGGTCGTTAATGGTGACGTAATGTAAAATATTGAGTTCATGAGTTTTAATACTACGCTACTAGTACGCCTCCTTCCTTTCCGAACCC
>JAHWFP010236910.1:0-11168 GCA_023313725.1 Lithobius niger
CCAGGGCTCCATTCGACCGAGAAATTCTGGCAACCATAGATAATGAAGAAAGAATATAAATAACGTGTCTGGCTCACGTTTTGTACTTTTTTTTTTAGCTTTTTTAAAGTAAAAAACGTGAGCCAGACACATTTGTATTGGTCAATGTCAAAACAAGCAAAAAAAAAAACATGATGGTCGCCATCTTAAGATCAATTTTTTACCTTAAAGAGATGTAGGCATATCTTCCAAACGAAAAACGTGCATCTTTTTTTCTCAATACGTCACACGACATACATTGACAAGGATGTATTGTCATACAGTTAGCCATTCCTTTATTATACACCCACTTTAAATCGTAGGTATTTTCTAGCAAAATTGTCCCTCTACCCGAGATAACCTTAGCAGATGAAAAGGACGTTAATTCGACAATTTTGACAATGCGATGACTCGGAGATATTCAGTGGATTCGCCTATATGGTCAATCGAATATTAATCATGGCTTGTCCTGTGACGACACCAAATTCGGTACTTCCGATACCACCTGATCCCACTATATCCATATCACTGCAACGCCGAGTGGCGTGAAGCTCAACCTAGCACATCTCTGCTTTTCTTTGCCAAGTCCGTGAGGCGAATACCGCAGCCCACCTATACTGAGTGTTTGAGGCAACTTTGGAGGAAAGTGACTTTAATAAGAAACAAAAAGACTGAATTTAGAGAAAATTAGGCCTGGGAGAAAGATGTGTAATTTCTATTCAGTTGGACTAATAAGTTTTTAATTAACCAAGGAATAATTAACAAACAATTAATCAACGTAGGACATTAAACGATTAGGGGATATTAAAATGGGTGAGGGGATTAACGCTTCTCGACCGAATTTATACTTTAGTCAAAAGGGATGCGGGATATTTAATACATTATTGATAACTTTTTCATTATAGCGATACTGGTATGGCCATAGTTCAGCAGCGACAGTGTAGACTCTAATTTGGACCATGGCATAGGAATAATTTTGGACCACGATAGACGGCAACAACCAAACCTAAGCTACAATAACGGCAGCAACACCATATTAAAAATGCCCCGTGCAACAATCAATAAACGTAGCAAGAAATAGCGATCGACGCACCCTTATAGATTATGATAAAAGGATTGTGTGTCGGATATGAGCAACCTAAGAATATATCAAGTACTGATACCTGTTTGCATAGACTATACGCGCATGCGTATGCAAGGCGAAGACTACCCTAACTTGTGAAGCAAATAACGCTTACGAATGTTAACTCAACATCATTAAAATTTTTTTATTGAGTCATCTCAAAATTTGTAATCAAGTGTAAATGACGATAAATTTGTACTAATTCTCATACAAGTTGCAGTAGATAACAGCGTCAACAACCATAACATTTTTGTATAACCCTAAAATTGTAAAATTTAATATATTAAGGGCCGATTCTCAGCCCATGCATTTTTTTGTCGGGCCAGTCTTAAGATTCAAACTAGCCTTTAGTCATTTTGGAGTCGACAACTCTGCTCTTATTGCTTACTTTATTGCTCCTTCAAGGGTTCAAGCCATACCACAAACTAATTACGTCACAAAAGACATTCAATAGCTTTTAATAAGCTAACATTAGTGTTGTGTTTTCTGATGGTGGTAGCAGTAACTTAATGCAGCATAAGCCTGAAGTAAATTAAAAACACTTCAAATTATTATTGAAGTAGAATTAAAGCAGCGTATTGCCTTTTCTTCGTACTAGGGTTCGATTCACAGTTGAATTTTCTCGGATATCCTTTGGTATGATTCCTTCTTTTTTTTACCTTGCTTGCTCATCCTCAAAGCCAAGATGGCGTCTACCTGTATTGGCAGTGCGCCAGGCACGACAAGCCAATCTTAAGGCCGTGAATCAGCCTGCGGCCAAACACCAGATGAAAGGATACTGACTTCGTTTCTCGCGCACCCCACTTCTAACTCAGAGAGAATCAAAAGATTTGTCATGTTTACGCAAGCCATAACAAGTATCTTATGGGTTAACATTTTTTCTATTATACTAGAAAAAAAAATGTTAACCAGTCTAAAAAAAAGTATTGGTCGTGTCATCTTTGGCCTATCCGTTGGACCTGTTTTATTTTCAGACTTTTGAAACGACCTGAAAGAATGGCATTGTTTCTTGTTAGAGGGTGAAACTATCGTGAATTAGAATGTAAATGAGACGTCATTTGAATAAAACAAAAACAAAAAATCAAATAAATACACAGAAGTACAAATTCATTAATATTAAAAGTACTTCATTGTTGCAAACTGTCCTAAATTCGTAGAAAAATTCTGCGAAACATTTTATTGTCCTTGCTATTAGGAATGAAGCGTACAACAGCACGGTGGGGAGGGGGGACTGAGGCTTAATGGCACGTCGATAGCTACGTCATTAGTGCCAACGTCAGTCACAGTGCAGTGGTCCGGGTTGCCACTGTGCCGCCCATTACAGAGATGATACACAAACCCCAAATCTATATCTGAGAAGAAGTAGACTATTGTCGCGCAACATGCAAAAAAAGACAAATGAAAACGTGTTGAAATCGCGTAAATAAGTGTCTATACGGTTATCAGTCGTTCCTTTTGCGGTTAGAAGTGTAAAATGGGATACGATTTGAGGAGAAGAAACTGCCTTGTATTATTCCATAAAGAATCGGTCTTTTACTCGTTGCGTTTTCTTTGCTGCAAATATATTTTCTTTTTGGAAGATCTCATTCCCGGACGGCACATGTGGGTGGTCAAGGCGAGTGTTTCCAATCCATTTAATCCTGGTCTGCAGGGGGCGTCACGGTCCTTAATCGCCCCACCTGTAATTAATCTGTCATGAACGCCAGCCTGATGACGATCAATAGGGGCCTTCGATGACCCGCGTTCCTCTCTTCGCCAGCGTCTCTCTATCTCTTTTCTTAGTTGGCAATGGCTGCCTTTCCTTTGCTTTTGTTTGCTTTCCTGTCTAATTGATGACAAGAGCAACCATCAAAGGATAATCACAGGAAAGGAGCCAAAACATCACCCAAGTCAATCGCTTGACAATTATTGGCGTGTGAATAATTATGTGCCAATCCAGCACTTGGTGCTTGGGCCACCACCTTGCTACAACTGAAATAACAAGGCATTAATGCCAAGTACTAGGTTTAACAAGAAGCTTACAAACTGTTCGGTTACGAAACAGGATTGTTAAACAGGAGCGAAAAGTGAGCGTTGTAAGTTTTCTGTCAGAGGATTTTAAACCCATTCATTGTTATCCCTGTGAATTAGTCATTCTCAGAGCTAAATACCTCTTCGTCTCTAGGATGCGTACTGGCAATATTCTGCAAAAGGAAAACGTTAAAATAAAATTACCTTTTGAAAAGTATTGTAACAATGGTAGCTTGCTGTATTGTTGTTTGAACGCACTCTGTACTTTGTTGAGGCTTGGCCTGTCAACAATCCACTATGGGCTGTGCTTTGTTTGTACCTTTGTCGTTGTCGCATGTCTATTTCTCTGTTATCCTTTTGTAGAACTCCAATTCCAACTCCAATCCCAACTCTTTCTTCTGGCTCCTCTCTCTTCTACTTTGGGGCCCAGCGCTCGTGGTTCAAGCAGCTTGCTAACCTTTAGGCCTAGTCACCATCTTTGAGACTAGAATAGGCCTACTCTGTTTAATGTCAATGCCTCTCGACTTAGCAACTATGGGACAGTCGTTTCTACAACTGGGGTGATTTAGGCTCATCCTGCGCATCAGTGCATATTGACTTAGCTAGTCAACCGGACCTGATGTGAGTGTGTCCCGCAATGGCCACAGAGATGATGTTGTATCAACTAGGAATAGACTGTTACAGCAGTGGGCCCTACCATTATTAGTTGTTTTAAAGCAAGAGAGAAAGGAGGAGGAGAGAGAAAAAAAGCGCCCCTCACCCGAAATGGAGTAAATAAATTAGCTGGACCAGAACTAATTCGTCTGTCGTAATTTCCCGTCAACTCTTCAATACGTATTTTCTACTTTACGAGGGGCGATCCATCAAGATAAGGGGTAGCGGTATAAATGAGGTGCACTTCTGATTCCACGCTTCCTTAACCGCTTTTAGAGGACTGTGGGATCGGAAGTCCACGCTCGTCCTATCCTAATTATCATATTCCCTAGGTCTCCCAGGCAAGCGAATGTGAGATGAAGGTTTACAACTGACCTTACACATGAGACTTTAAAATAGTTCACCTGGTACGTCCATGCTAGTCCCGAGGTAAAGCTCCGTGCCACTAATGACGGATTACAGCACCCAATTTGGCGAATGTATGCCCTGAAAATGAGTCCATTTCATAAAAAAAATTAAAAGAAGGCCTCATTTTCGTGTAATGATTACTCAGTGTGCCAATTTTGTTATTTAATGAATATAAAAAGACTAACAGCTGAAGCGAGTCTTTATTATTTCAGAATACTGCCAACAACAATATTAAGGTACAAGAATACATATTTATTTCAATAAATTGGCAACGATTAAAGTTGCAGGAATAGAATTTTTATTTCCGTTTATTGGCAATGAAAATAATAAAGGTACAAGAATAGGATATTTGCAATAAATTAGCAACAACTAAAGGTACAAGAATATAAATTTTATTTCAATATAAGGGCAACAATAATTAAAGGTACAATAATAGAATTTTTATTTAATTACATTGGCAATAATTAAAGGTAGAAGAATATAATTTTTATGCCATATACTAGCAAAAACAATATTAAGGGTACAAGAACAGAATTTTTATGTCAGTTTCAATTTCAATTTATTCCTGGCAAGTCTTGGCCAGATGCCATGCGATCTACTACAGCAAATAAAGAGTAAACGATAACAACAGAAACCATGACTACTTCTATGTCTATTTCAATACATTGACAACAATAATTTAAAACTACAGCAATGCAACTTTTATTTCAATATATTGTAATAAGGTAAAATAATAGAAATATTACTTCACTGTACTGGCAACAATTAAGGGTACAAGAAAAGAAATTTTATTCTTTCATTTTTTATTCTTTATTTCAGTACTGGTATCGCACCATGCGCTCACGATAAGCCAGCGCTTACGATAAACTAGGTTAACCACACAAACGCCAAAACTCAACTCAACTACACCCACTGGCAAGCTATATTTTATTTAATATATTGGCAACAATTAAAGGTACAAGAGGACATAGTATTAATTGTTCATTCCTTGTTCTTGATATGTATTTATTTAATTATTCTAAATATGATGTTGATTTAATAGAATGAGACAGTCAGGTAGGACTCCTTGCATTTTTTTTTGCATTGTTAGGTTTATTGGGCCGTGCGGATCGTCAGTCTGTCCTTTCTCTGAAACCCCGTACAAGCCATTGATGATTTAAAAAAAACATTTACGCTAAATAAATTATATTGTTGCCTTAAATATTGTGCATTAAATATAAGGGAGGATGCTAGTTTTTTTTATTTTTATTTTTAACTGGGTAAATAAATACAGATGCAAACCTATTTACGTTGCCTTTTGGACTTGTATGTCAGACTGCCTGAGCGGGGAATCGAACCCACGACCTTTGAAACCAAAGGCCGAGGTCCTACCGCTGAGCCATACTGACACAGCAAAAAAGAAACGTCCATAGGCAGCATTTAACAAGTGCTATAAACATACATTAATTAACTACGCATATAGCTTGGTCTGGTCAATTGATTTGTACAATTTAGTTGCTCCCAATTGCAGTTTACTTTCCACAGTTAGAAATTAGTTCCTTTGTTTTCTTTTGTGAAAGTAATAACGAGTCTTGTGTTGGTTTACTTTACCCCCGTCACTGGCCAAACTGCTGCAGGCTTTGCCTTGTAACCTTGGACCTATAGACCCATAATGAAGAATTTGTTTTCTTTTATTTATTTTGAACAGAATAAAAGAAAATTTTAACGATTTCTTTTTTATTTTTTTGTAAATTTAGGCGCAATTCATAGGAAAAAAAACTGATCGGAGCCATTGTACGTATAATCATAATTTAGAGCTTATTTGTTGTCTAATGGAATTATAAGATACGACTTCTTGACGTCATCAAACCGGTAAAGTTGGCTTTGTTTAGCGACAGCCATGTGTCTGAAATTTAGGCGCACCACGAAGAACCTTCTCAATACGTGCACAACTTCCCTTAATTTTTTTAAATATAGGGATTGTTTCTAATTGTTTCTAATATAGATAAGGAAACTACAGCAGGTTTCCTGTCGAACGGTTATATTTCAAATGAGATTTCACGTTTTTCAAATGAACATTTTTGCTAACTCAAATACGGGTAATGCTGTGTATATATATCTCAGAATATAATTATCTGTGAAATTGAATAAATCAACACAAATCTCTGTCAATAATACAAAGGTAAGAAGGAAATATGGCAACACTAGAAATGCTGTGGTTTAGTAGGCAAAACCACCTTTGTGCATGAGTTAGTGACAGGACTTGGACTTAACCATCCAACCTATCCTTACCAGATTCACTGCCATATCACCTTTAGCGATTGGCCACGTGTTTGTATGCGGTATGGAAGTGATTCTGTGGAAGGTCCGCGTCTCTGTCATGTCCCACTCAAAGGAATCCAAAGTTGATAAAGGAGGCTTATCGTATTACGTTATTTCTTGTTTATGTCTTTGGTGAGGGTTAATTTCCTCCTTAACTTTAGCCTATCTCTTGAGGTTCATTATTGGGAGAAGGGCTTGTTGTCTTATACAGGTTGCAGTTGCGTGTTGACTTGGGGCTAACCGCTCCATTTATTGACACGAAAAGCTGAGCCACAATTTATGAAGCAACAATTTGATGCAATATGTGCAGCAGCACAGAGACGCGGTCGGTCAAACAGGAAGAAGAGCACTAACTCCGGGCCCTTCAATAAGACTCTGCTATAACATTTATATCTTTAAAGATGTGATGTGTAATAAAGTGGCCAGTAAGTGGCTTAGCACGATTAATGGCGATTTTGGCTAATTGCGTGGGTGATAACGTTTCATGTTGGATTAGAAATAACATTTATTGGGGTTGGCTAATTGTTTCCTTTTCATTAACCTCACGTTTGACGTTGTTGTCAGTGTCAGTTGTGGTGTTTTATTAAACTTTCTGTAATCACTTGATGGGATGCAATTAGCTTATGACTTATGTAACTTAGCTGATCTAATCTAAGATGTGATACGATAAAAGTAGGACACTGGTACACGAGGGGTTCCTCACTCTAGGAAATCCCTGTACTCTCTGGTCAGATATCCCTGACCAATTCTTATACGCATATCCCATCCTGGATATCCTAAAAATCCTGGGAATCCTAAGTAGAAATCACAGGGATATCGTTTGAAATCCCTGCAAATCGGCGGAAATCTCAGGAACTCTTGGAAATCCGACTCTGGGCCCCTTCTCTGAAGTGACACTACTGCCGTAAATTAAAAAGATATACTTTCAATAAGTGTATATGAATTTCCTATAAATCCCAGGGAAACCATTGGAAATTCCTGAAATCACTAGAAATCCCTGAAAAACTTGGAAATGGTAATCTTACTGTAACACAAATTCTGAAGTGAGCAACCCCTCGCTGGTACATGAATAGCCCCTCGCTGAACGTTTGGCCCAAACCAGTAACCCAAATGTTATGATAAAAAATACAAAAAGTTATACAAAAAGATTACTGCATACGTAGGGCAGCTCAGGGGACGGAGGAAAACATGCTGGTAGCTAAAATAGTATATCGTACTACACTGTTTGTCCGTGATAGCAGCAAGCAGTGGGAATAGTGTCTGAATTACGAAAAAGCTTTTTTTTTTTAAAATAAATAATTAACAAATAAACACGAATTCGTTGTGGGAGCAACAGGACAAAGAAGTTATTGACAGCGAGCCTAGTGGACAGTGGACAATTTCAAAAATCTAAACGTGTATCAAGAGTAGGACAATCCGGAACCACTATAGCGCAACTCCACGGGAATTACTTTTTTTAACTTAAGTTTTCACTTATTACGGTAACATCGTAATGATGAAACGTAGTCTTTCAATTTTTCCATGGCTGACGATATCAGAACAATGTCAAATCACCACTGAGAACTGCAATAAACTCGACTGAAACCTATAGTCGGGGAAATTTAGCCTGGTAGAGCACTCGGACAACAACCAATGGTGACAATTGTCGTTTCTTTTTTTTCTCAGAATAGTGTTTCATGTATTTTCACAAAGCCAGTCTTTTTGTTTTGTTTATCCCCTTTTGTCTCTTAACACTGAAATGTTGGAAATTACATCCAGCAGCCAAGTTTACAAAAGTGGTTTTGAAGAGGCACGTAACTTGGTATCACTTTTATTCAATCTTCCCTTCCCTCTCGTTTGATAAGTATTGATGCCCCAAAAACAATCGACTTCAGTTGCGCCAATTTAGGCATTTTTAGTCTGATTGTTAGAGGATTGAGGTAGGGTGACCAAGACACTTCTAAACCTTCTTCACTTCTTGACCTGCAATCAAATTTGTTCTTTTTTAATGAATTTGGAAACTTATTTCTGTAAGCCCTTTACACGACTATTGATCTTTGTTATTATTATTATTGATTAATTATTATTGGACGAATCACAGGAACTCGTACAGTGAATACACGGATCGGTGTACACTGCCACGTGTTATAGGTACTATTAGTGTTGTACGTAAGCGACAGCTTGCTCCTTAATAGGTCACACTAATTTTTAATAGAATGTATTTCAATTATTTGTTTTGGCTTGTGTACAGGCGTACGTGCTCGATAACATATATAGCCGTTAACGAGAATCTTTTTGCAGAGATGCTGCTTCTCCTTCTGTCGGCTACTATTAGCCCAAAACTACAAATGCTAGGAATTTGAAATTTATCTGTGTACCAGGATGAGTTCAGTGCCGTTTCTTGGTTAAGGGTATACAATGTTGTAGGGTATTCTCCCCCTCTCCCGTCATGTTAGTGGTCTGTAATGATGACGGGATTTCAGTTAAGATTGTCTCATCATTAACTAAAATGATGACGGCAATCATCATTTTAGTTAATCTTACATGTAGGCTATTACCATTGGCAGAATGGCTGAATTTTTATTGTTATAGATTACTCGCGTTCACTGATCACGTTAATAATTTCGCTAATAACATCGTGCCTAAAAATTCTCATGGCAATAACAGACAAATGTCGGCATCAAGTCACAGCTTAAGCTCGATAGGCGCATGCAGCCACGGATTCACCCGAGTAGCACACCCGAGTAAATTGGTATTGTTGGTAAACTTCAGATGTATTATTTTAACTATTTTATATTGCTCTTTAACTGCATCTGTACATTGAACTTTTTGGGGGTTTTCTCAGCCTTTGCTGGGGCTGTTCTCTGTGGCTTTTCACTCGCAAATCTGGAATCAGTTGTATTTTTCATAGTAGCTCTGGAGTTGCAGGACTTTAACCTTTTTGTGTTATAACCCCTTTCAATCCTCTTTCCTTGTCTACTGGTTTTTTGTTTTCTAATACTTCACTTGTCAGTGTATTGGTGGACTAAATTAAAGATGGGAGCTGATAAACTACATGCCCTTTCATCTATATCTCACCTTGCTTTTGCCATAAAAGTAGCGCTACAGGAAACTCGACAGGTACGTATGTATACTGTATTTGTCTGGATACGTCAGCCGGTGGCTTTATTACAATGATTAAACACTCCTCCTGCCAGGATGAACGAAAACTAACAGGCTAATTAAATCCGCGTAAGTGCGTAAATATTAATTTAAAGAAAATATATCACGGAAAGATATATTTGGAATAAAAGCAGTGGTCAATAAGCATCATATTACTGAAGTTTTTCACCTTTCTAGGCTTCTTCCAGGTTAAAAAACTTAGTTATTTACTTTTGTAATGAACACTTTATTTTCTAATCTTCTCTTTATACAAGCATGAGGAATATCGCCGTTCGCCTACGAACTTCTACAAACTACGAATGAAAGTTTTATTAATTTTGTATAATATTTATGCTGGGCGATTTTGGACATTTTGGCGTTTTGGCGCAGGCGTACATAATTAAAAGGTCTACAAAATTACTTAATAAAAGTTTTAATAATATTATACAATATTTATATAGGGCGATTTATAAATACTGAGAATATACTAGGCATACTGCAGGCCTATTGACTAGTTAGACATTTGGCCTAATTAAGAATTTTTTTTATATTTTTCTGTTGAGAATGGCGGATGGTAGCGCTAAGCCTCCGTAAACAAATAGCGAGATGGGTGTAGAGACGAGTGGGGGAAGAAGCGAAAACACACATTTGGAACTAAGCTGGAGTAAAGGTAAAAACCAACAAAGTTAAAAGCTATGACCACATTGGCTGACCTCGTAATTTTTCCTCGGCTACAGTATTAACGTAAAACTACCGTTTTGAGAGCCAAATATTCTCAGTCTCCGCCACTAATGTAGCGAACTGCCTTGCCTCAGGATAATTCCTACGGGCAAAGTTAAGTACTAATAAGACCACCCGATCGCTAAATATTGAGGGGAAATTATTGGGGGAACCCTATTGGTTCGGATTGGATGAATCATGGAGTGAAAACTGTCTTAGGGGTTCAGTTGTTTTAAATAAGAATCATCAACTTAACAACGAAAAGCGAATGACCATGCCTTAGGATTAAGGAGGGTTAAAATCGGGAGCTATAGTGGAAGATAAAGCTAAATTTAGTTAATAATGCCAAAAAGAACTACATAACAGTCTACTAGGGGTCGACGAATATTCGAATATTCGTTCGTTAAAAGCATATTCGAATATGATATATTCCATTCGAATATTTGCACAATAAAAGTTGTGTGTAATTTTACGTTTTTTGTTTTTTTTAATTTAATTTTTAAGTTTTCCTGTGGGATTTCGAGTCCCAGCCAGTCCTCACTATGATTCCGTCTCTTTCCCCTTATCTCCCAATCTATCCAAAACACCTGGATTGTCACTCTCAAGTGGGGGGAGGGGAGCGGGTTGGGGGTTGGGGGAAGCCCACAGCAGTTCTCCCTAAAACATTTAAGAACTAAAGAATGGGGAAGTCAACAACAAGTCGATTCATGACGTCAACTTCAATGTCTCACGTGAAAAGGACAGACACCTTGGTGAATTATGTTCATTCCGTACTGCGTTTGGCAGCACCCTTCATTTTTTTTTGGGGGGGGGG
>JAHWFP010236911.1:0-10502 GCA_023313725.1 Lithobius niger
CAATCAAACCATTAAAAACCTGCATGCAGGTTGGATTTTTTCAGAAAAACCCTATCTAAATGCCTCTTAAGGGAGATTGACATCAAATGACATTTATAGCCATTTACGGCTATCTAGTTCTTACTTCCAACAAGCGAAGGAACACACAAATTTCTTTTTATGAAACAAACGAGCAACGTGCCTCGTTATTATTAATAAAGTAAAGTTTGTGCGTGCACGTGCACCAGGTAGCAAGTAGTAAAGTTAAGCCTAACGTAACAGCGGGCGCTTTTATATATATATATAAAGAACGACTGGTTTGAAAACCAATAAATGGGCGCCATCTAGTGACAGTGATATCGTTAATGTTGACCGCTTCCTCCGTGGTGCACGTGGGCGTACGAACTTCACACTCAATAATTAACAGGGTTCGTACCAGTGCTTACAAACCTTATAAGTCCTTATTCTTCATTTTACTATTTGTAAGGCCTTACAAGTCCTTGAAAAATTGAAAATGCAGCACTTAGTCCTTGCAAGTCCTTCTTTTGATTTCCATAGCAATTGAATAAAGCCTCTGCTGGCAGTTTTTGTTTATACGTCATTTCACATTTTCTTAAACTCAGTTGAATGCTGAACCCCTAACTACTTCACGGCTACATTCATAAAGTGGTTGGCAATTTCATTCAGAAATCTTGGAAACCGTTACATGGTAGTGTGAAAAGTTAATATTACATATACAGTACCTACCAAGCTCTCATTGTAATCCTTTTAATAAGAAGTTTTGTTCAGATTAGCTTGCCCTAGTTTTTCATGGCAGTGACTATAGTCGGCACGAGACATTACTTTGGCATTACTGTACGGACGTTTTATCCGGCCGAGATTGCCAAAGTGTTTGGCATAGTAGAGTATAAAGGGGGTATTACGTACAAACTGAATTTGGTGCTGCTTTATTAGAAGGCTTATTTGGTGCAAGCTTGCCACAATCTGATTCAACATACCCTCTTTTTTGTACGCGAGTTGTGTAATTAATGTCGGATAGTTTTTTTTTTCTTGTCCTAAAAGAGACTGGGAACAGAGCTAAGAAAGAGCAAAGTTCTGTGGTGACCGTTTTAGGACTTTTGTATCGTTATATAGGATATAACTTGAAATTAAAGATAATTTTCAATATAACCCCAACCAAAAATTACTATTCAAAATTAGACCTATAATGGTGTCCTTTACCACTTGCTTTATGTGAAACGAAATTTTACACAAGTGGGCAGCAAAACTTTTCACTTTTGTCCGGTGTGCTTGGCAATTGGTACTTATAAGTTAATTAATTATTATTAATTATTAAGGAGACACGTGGCTTGTTTGTTGTTTAAAACGAGATTTCTTTGTGCATTCCATCGCTTGTTGAAATTAAGTCCTACATAGAACTAACTAGTATACAGTGTAGATGCCGCAGCCTGTCATTCGGTGGATAAATACTTCACAATACTGACAAATGTTTTGCGGTAATGCAATAAAATGAGAGTTGCTCTTGTATCTCATGACACCTTATTTAAATTCGTGGTTACTTTTGTGTTCACCGAGATGAGAAAGATTCCATATTTCATAAAGGCAAGCCTACTGCATGTCTTCCAAAAGAAATATGTATCGATTTTGCTTTGTACTCAATTATGAATTAGTGCAACCCCAATTAGCCCAGTTCAAGGAAGAAGCCTGAAGGAGTGTTTATTTTAGGGCCACGCCGGCTGTCCTTATGAAGATGTTAATTTGTGATTCAGGATGCTCTAAGTTAGGCAGTAACAGAGTGCCATAATTCCAAGAGAGTTGTTGGCTGGGAACTAGTTCCCAGAGTAAAGCTAAAGGAGGCTGCAGGGCCTTTTATACCCAAAACTGCAGCCAGCTCCCATCATAGGTGGTGCAAAGTACTTCCTGTAGCATATCCTGGTCTCCCATGAGCCACCTCTGCTAATAGCTACCTCTAGTGGCAGTCAAGGCCTGAAACCACCTTGACCACTGATCTCCAAAGGCACAAGACCATACAAGAAGGAGTACATAACGTGGCTGAAATACATTATCATTAATGAAGGATACACATAATACATAATACTGGTCGTTCCCAGCGTAACATACGCCGGTCTAGCTGATTCCCGCTGATGAAACTCGCCTCCAATAGTCAGCATTATTGAAGCAATTGCGTTTGTTTCTAATTGTTGTTAGAGAGCATATCCGTTTCATTGTCGGCCTCTCGCCCTTTTTCTTTGCTGAGTGTTGAAGCTTCATTTTTTTAATCATGATCCCTCATCATCATTAAGTCTGCTCATAAGCGAAATCATGGAGCCATAGCATTGGAGAAGAGAGAGCCCTATAATACTAAATACAGGGTGGTCCATAAAGTAGGCTACTGGAATAATATAGGCCTTCACAGCTTGTGGGCAGGGATCGCTTCGGATCTCTCATGTCGTATGGATTCTAAATGAAACTAAATGGGAAAAAAGGAAAGAAATAATGTCTCGGATTCTGAAGAACTTTGAAGCTACTTTAGGCCTATTATAGACCTATTTTAGGCCTACATTTTTCCAGTACTTTATGAATCACCCGATAGGTTAGGCAGTGAAAACTGTCGTTGCACTATTTTAAAATGCTTTACTTCCCTACCGTTCGTCAGTTTGTTGCTGAAAATCCAATATTAAATGTGGCCACCAGATTTTCTGTGTAATGTAGAGAATATTTTCTGCGTGTCCTGTGAGATATTGTATATCACACATTAAACGTTCGAACTGCAGCGCCTTATCAAATCTAAATCCCGGTGTTAGGCGAACAGCATTGGCGCTCGTGCCAACGTGATTTCTATTACGCCAAGCGTGCTCATTCTCATGGTAATGTGAAGCAAATAACGGGAGTTCCGTTGATTGTTTATCCACCAAATTCGTGATGCAGTAATCGCGGCCTATACTTTTGAAACTTCGAGTTCAACCGTTTTCTTTTTAAACCCCATGTTAGACTTTTGTCCAACTAAACGGCTTGTCGTGTCTGTTGAGGAAACTTTAATAATTTTTGTTTTCATTTTCATGCTCCACGTTTGCATATTGCGTAAATTTTCACTAATTTTGTTATCAAGAAAATCTTTAAATTCCAGGAGGGAAAAAAAAACCATTCTGGATTGGGGAACATGATTGGGATTTTATATTTTTCACTTGGGATACGTCGAAGACAGTTTGGAATTTGTAGGTTCCAAACTATTTTGTTATACTCAAAACCAGACTCTTATACTTATAAGGCTGCGAGAAGGTATAATTAATCGCATAATATAGAATGATGAGCTTAATTAGGTGGTTTAGATTGGTGCAGGTCAGGTATCATTTGTTTATTTTTCTTTTGGCATCGATTGTCACAAGGGCGTGTGGTGATGAGTGGCGCCAACTATGTGATGAACCGTTCTTAAGGGGAAGGTAATCGTGCTTAACTCTTCTTGCGCAGCCTCATTACATGGTTGCACTCAGTTTTGAAGAAAACCCTGTGGGTGCTACATGGGCTCGGTTCCCTATTGGCTAGCCCTTTCGGTTTCCTCCATGTCGGCCATTGTTAAGTCTGCTAGATCGAATTTCCGGTTGTCTCATTAGTGGGAATCGAGCGAGTGGCGCTGTAGGCCTGAGGTTAGAGACGGGAAACGTATATACATATATATATATATATATATATATTGTCAAGAGTTGACTTCCGGGGAAGAGGATGTCCATCTTGAATGCGTCGTCAACCCTTTTATAGTAAAGGAATTAAAAGAGCAGTACTTAGTGTTGACCGGTTATGGGCGCGGTGGGTTAGCGGTAAATCCTAGGGTTGGAAAAAAATCAAGGATTTAAAAAAAAAAATAATTCAGATTTACTAGATTTAAGCAATAAAAAAATTTTAAACTAGATGTTAAATATTTTTTCGTAACAATCAAAACAATAAATACCACACCATTGCCATTAAAATTACGTGTTATGTACTAGGTTGTTGCCTCAAGTTTGATACGAAATACACAAAAGTATCAAAATTTTCTTACTGCTAAGACCGAGTGATTTGGGCAGGAAGGGAAACAACTGAAAATAAGGTCCGAGAAATATTTGCTACTGCTAGCCCCCCCCCCCCCCATCCCTGTAAGCAATTCTCGTGCCTTTTAAACGCCCATTTAGCGTATTTTTTAACTGCAACAAATGCTTTACTTCTTCACTTGAATCGGAGGTACCTGTCTTCCCCCCCGATAAATTATGAATGAGCCACTGTAACGATCAGATAGTATTATAAGAGTAAAGTGCACGATTTGCTTGTGGAAAAGGGGTATAAACCAATGTTGTAACTTTGTTTACGATTATTGTTATTTTTATTATTATGGGGCGGAACCGAAAAATATTTTCCATAGAAACAGTGGTAATTACTTACAGTGCTTATACAGGATAACAAATTCAATTAATTTTAGTCTGTGGCTTAGTTGGGGGTCAGTGGGTTTCCGAATCAGTTCAGCTAACCAGGTCATTCTTGGTCACCAGAGTCTGACTCGGTGACCCGACCTAAAACTTGACCCGAATGACCCGGTGACCGGACCCTACTCTGATCTGGAGAGGTAGGTAGTACAAGGTGCACTGGTTTAAAATGGAGATAAAAAGAACGGCTCTTCTAGTTAAACCAGTGCTGTGAGAGTGGCTTTCTCAAGCCTGAAAAACGATGTTTTCTCCGATCCCTTATTACTGTGAGGTTGAAAATCGGAAAATAAAAGGATCCACTTGCTGAAAATTTTAGCAAGTGCCAACAAATCGGAACAAAAATCGTGCGTTTTAGACCTAACGAATCCGTTCTAACAGCATTGGTTTCAGTAAGATGTCATTGTTTTTCACCTCCATGTTTATCCATTGCCCCTTGCAGCTAGCCCAATTACTTGCTCCAGCATAGAGTTATGTATGCTTGTCACTGCTTTATAGCCCACGCTATTTAAATAAGTTATTTTATGTACATTAAAATGTAATGAAAAAAGAAAATCCTGTTTATTGGTTTGTGCATCTAATGTTACATAGTTTCACTAGGAATAAAAGATAGATGGATTTCCCCTGGCTACTAAGTAACTAAAAAAGTTGGTTTCCAGGGTCCACACAGGTGAATGGCCCACTTAAAGGTGATTTAAATCTTATGATTTTTTTTTTTCGTGGATTTAAATCAAATTCGTTTAAATCATTGCTAACCGTTTCCTTGTCAATCGACAGAGCCCAAACAGACACCATGTTTCAATTTTAGGTTATTTCTAGCTTGTAGTGGCGATAATGCTTTGCGAGCTCATAGCGTAAACGTGCCGTATACAGCTGATGCTGCATTTTCAAAATTATAGCATTACTGAAATCGGTGTCGCTTTTCAGGACGATTTAATCAAATTGATTGAAATTGTCCAACTCTGCATCCAGAAAATTGATACCGAGTTTGGTAATACGGTAATTTTGAAAATGCAGCATCGGCTGTAGGGTACGCTTACTCCATGAGCTCGCGACGCATTGTCGCAGCTAAGAGCTAAAGAAATAACCTAAAATTGCAACATGGTTTCTGTTTGGGCTTTACCGATTGGTAAGGGAACGGTCAGTAATGATAGTACAGAAACGAATTGAGAAAATCGCTATTTCTGGGGCATACTCAGTCGTTGTCACCGATTGATACAATTCCACACATTTAATAACTTTTTCTCTGCCCCATTCGAACCCACAGTAACGTCCAATATATTGGACG
Source organism: Lithobius niger (assembly GCA_023313725.1). Taxonomy (NCBI): domain Eukaryota; kingdom Metazoa; phylum Arthropoda; class Chilopoda; order Lithobiomorpha; family Lithobiidae; genus Lithobius; species Lithobius niger. The sequence goes on from JAHWFP010236911.1 coordinate 5,719, forward strand.
GTTACGGAATTTCAAAAAAGCTTAAGTCCTAACGCGCAATGCGAGCTTTGTGAGGTGTCCCTGAGGACCCCGAGCAAAGCTTGCAGCAACAGCCCAGTGGTCAGCATCCTCGATCCGACTAATAAATACATAAAGAGCAGTTGAAATCCGTTTCATACGGCAGATTATTTAATTAAAAGAAAGATTTTAACCATTTTATTACCATTTCACGCCACTAGATGATGATGTTATCAAGTGTGTTTACCAAACTGCAGTTTAAATGGCTCGTGTATATTTTCATATATTATATTTTAGCTCTTTTTGGTAAAATGTTTGTTCTTTTTAAAAATATACGTGTTCAAGTTAAATTAGTTAACACATTTGCTAGCAACGGCATCTAATGGCATAAAATGGCACTAAAGTTGGTTAATCTCACATTCTTTCTTTTAGATCGTATAAAATGGTGTATGCAACGTGTTTTAATTGTTCTTTTTGTATTTACGAGAGTAAAAAAAAGGCCTATTATTGTAATAAACAAGCGTAAATCATCTTATTTGCCCTTTAACTAGACGATTTAGTTGAAACTTTTGCTGTCACGCAGAACTCGCAATGCACTTCCAGCCGCGAGGTAGCTTTCCAAGATGGTTATGTAAATGCACCATAAGGGTGCACCTCAGCAACGCAGTCGCATTCGCTAGTCCGTAATTTAAAGATGTGTTGATTATTGTGGTGCTGTTGAGTTATAACGAAACTGTTAGAAATGCCAGCTCTGAAGTCACCACAATAGCCTAATTGTTTATTTGTCAGACATTCCTGTCACGTTGCCACCCTTTGTACGATTACAGCCCTGTAAGCAAACAATGTTGTAAGTATCTATCAGTGTAGCTTGGTTGGTTGACGTTACCCTCGCAACGACACTTCACAGTTGCTAGCAAGTGTTCATTGTGCTACTGCACTCGGTACCAAATTATCGCAGTAATGGTTGGCTGGCAATTCATTATGTTGCCATTGCATTGAATGTCTGTGTGAAGTTAAATGATAAGACTTAGTACTGTGATGTAGACATTGGTAATGAAAGGGTCATAAATTCCACAAACGTGGAATTTTTCCAAATTATGAGATATGGCAGTATTTAAAACAGATATAGGGTAGTTTTACAAACGTATACCAAGGAATTATTTAAACTTTCCCAACGCAACGAATATCCAAACGTATTGAAAATTGGGTTATCAACACACTAAGTTTGCTGCGAAAAAAGGTTTGATTTCGAGGAGTTGACTGCGTGCTTTTGGTGTCTGTCGGCAGTGAGCAGCCCTGTACAATAGCAGTAACTTCAAAGCATCTGGGAAGCTCCGCGTACAAATTTGATAATGAGCTTGGCTACTGTGCTGGTCATCAGATTTCCATTGCACCTTGAATTTGGAGATAGCTGCAGCTCTACAATCAAAACCTTTGCTCTGTATCTTCAGCTCTACAATTGAAACCATTGTTCTCTCTATCTGTACTGCTCTCTTTGCCCCTTCCTTCATTGTTCTACTTTCGGTTTGGGTGACCTTGATGGACTCTTTCAAGGTTGTCGACATGTCCTTCGAGGACCTTGAAAGACGGGTGACCTTGATGGATTCTTTGAAGGTCTTGACCTGTCCTCCAACGACCTTGACAGACACTTCCAAGGTCGTTGACATGACGTCCAGTGATCTTGAAGGACACTTTCAAGGTCGTTGGCATGTCCTTCAGGTGACCTAGAGGGACACGTCAATGACGTGTACAACATTCATAGCATTGTACAAACGTACAAGCATAAACCATATTGCACAAGCTATGTTTTATGCTTGTACAATTGTCAGGGTTCAGCCGATGTGTCGGGGTTAAGGTGAAGCATAGCCACACGAGTGAGCGAGAGGTAGCGTAGCTAAAATATTGTTGGACACTTTGTTCCTACAAAGCGTGGCAGATCTAGTTGTTTAGTTGACAGCTGCACGTTAGTGCTGGAGATGCATCATATCGACCATGGCAACTGGTGATATACCGAACTCTGTATAAAGAAATAACGTTTCTGTCATTGTTGTGAACTGTTTAATTGCACAAATACAGTCAGACTCATTTCGTACAGGCAAAGTCATTTAAGAAAGAAAGGTGGGGTTTTGTTAGGGGTTCCCTCTATGTTTGTTTTGGGTTCTGTTTTTCCCCCCACCCCCAACTCCTGGTGACCTTGACTCATACGTATATGAGGGAGGTTTGAGGTCCGAGGGGTGACCCTGACCAGGGCTGTGAAAAATCCGGTTTTTTTTTTTAAAGCCTAACCCGGATGGGTTTTTTCGGGTTTTTTCGGGCTTTATCAAGTTTTGCTGTTATTTACTTTTTTTATGTTTGCTGAATTTTTTTTTAATGTTTTATGCACTCACCTGTGTTTCAACTCTGCTTTTGGAATTCGGTTTAGTGAATTGGCAGTTCACTAAGAAATATGATATTAAGCATCCCTTTATTCATTTCGCTCCGCTCCCTTTAAACTAAGTATCTTGGTCAGTCAAAAACCAACTGTTGAAAATGTTGATCTCCGTAACACTTTTTTTTAATTACTAACCCTTAAAAATTGAAAAAATATCCACTTACTGGGTTTAATACCAGGTTTTTTCACGTGGTTCTTTTTTGTGAAAAAGCCCAAAGGGTTTTACTGGGCTGGGGAAAATCCCAACAACCCTGACCCAACAACAAGCACCACCACTTGATCTTGTGACCCTTCGTCATACCTCTTTTATCAATGTTTCACGACGGTCGACATTCACCTCTCCTCACTCGTGTGGCTGGGCACCACCTTAGTGCAGAGACGTCTACTGGGCCTAGATTTATACAGTTATGTGATTTTATTAAATTTGGGGTGACAAGGGCGTTATCCAAACTTGTATTGTAGATTTGGTAAGTAGTGGACATATAATACTGCTTTCACACTACTAATTCTTCTCTTGCCAGATACACAGTCACCATTTCACAGTGTTAAATCGTCTCAGCCTGCACCCGCCGGATACTTGTTTCTGGGCCAGCTTGGACCCAGGTTATTTAACGGCTTGATCGTTCTTTCAGCACAAGATCCGTTAGTCTTTGTGCCGCGCCCCGTAATGCTTTCGTTATGGGATAAGGACTATACCACTCGCCTCTCTCACCAGAGGGTAAACACGGCCGCGAAGGATTTTGAATGTAAAATTCGAAACGGGCTGGCCCTCGCTTATACTGATTTCACACTACTAAATTCTTCTCGCGCCAACTTGGCCGCTACAGCAAAGCGTGCTGGCGCGCGCCAGGGGATTATCCCCGCGTATTATCTGTCTACCTGCACAAAATACCTTTTTTCCTCGTGCTGTTCCCCTTCTCACTCCTATTGTTGTGGGATAAGGACTGCACGAGTCATCCCTCCGCTAGATGCAGAAAACACGGCCGCTACGAATTTTTAAATGTGAAATCCGAAACAAGCTGCCCAGGGCTGGCTCTCATTCGGGGCGCGAGACGAATTTAGTAGTGTGAAATCAGTATTAGCCTTGTTTTGATTTCACATGATTAATTTGCCTTGGGTTGTGGCTGGCCACAGCCGATTACGACCGCCCCTTTAAGCAGGTTCTGGAGGCAAGCGCGCGATTCCATTTAACAGTTTAAATTCCAGGCGGCCGCTTCTGATCTCGGTTATTTAAGCTAAAACTGGTGGAGAAATTTATCTACAGTGAAGCATTGTCAGCATTTCGAGCAGCGCAGCATGGCATGCATGCGTTTAGGTTTCAGAAGGAACAGTTAATGCGTGCCATGCCAAGCCGTGCCATTCCGCGCTAGCCAGCTGTTAAGAAGTGGCCGTCGTGGCTCGCTTCTGCGCAGCATGGCACTTTACGTCATGAAAACATTATTTCGTGTGAAATCCGTGGCTGTGGCATGGCACGCAAACATTGTTCCGTGTAAAATCATTATTGGCCGGTGCTCGCTCGGCGCGCGGCAAATTTTGTACTGTGAAATCAGCATTGTATATTGGTCGTTACTTAATACCGTGATGGAGGTAGTGGTAGAATAGAACTATTGTTAAATGGACCTCCATATATTTTAGCAAATCATGTATACTGGGCGGTGCATGAAAAACGAACAAAAAAGTAAAAATGGGGCCCACTTGGCTGGATTCTGAATCCAGTTCTGATTCCAAAATAAAAGTAGGTCTTAAACAGGACGGAAAGCCAATCGGCTCAGAAGGGTTAAATAAATACGAAAAACTTATTTACGTTGCGATTTGCACTTGTGTCAGTATGGCTCAGCGGTAGGACCTCGACCTTTGGTTTTAATGGTCGTGGGTTTGATTCCTCGCTCAGTCAGTCTGACATTGAAGTCCAAAATGCAACGTAAATAGGTTTGCATCTGTACTTAAAGTTGGTCCTGTTCTTGAATAAGAACCTGAAATAAATTTTTACTTTGGTTCGGTGTAGGTGTGATGCACTATAAGTAAACAGCCAAGGGGCATCTTGGCTAGCCTGAATGAAAGCCAGAATCAGAGAAGGCAGAGTCAGGAGTCAGTCGGAATCAGAATTGGATTTTGGAGCGGGAAAAGTGGTCCTTATTTGCATTTTATTTTTTAATTTATAAAAAAAAAAAAAATCGACTTAAAAAATGTCGGACTGGTTGTGTGTGTTTATGGACGTTTCCTGATAAAATAGTCGAAGTGGCCTATTACGGTTAATCCATTGGACTCCTCCTTAAAAAGCCACCACATTCAGCCAGTTATGCCTGTACCTCGCTAGATTCTACTTTAGTCCGAGTCTTGGGTCTGTTATAACAGT
>JAHWFP010236914.1:10923-54983 GCA_023313725.1 Lithobius niger
ACTTTTAATTGACAAATATTTTTTCCTCGTATATTATGCTTGTGTTTTAATTTATCTTGAATATTAAGAAAAATCACGTAATGTTGTCGTGCGTGTTTACAGACGCAAATGAATTCCTCGAGAATACGTAAAAAAAAAGGACTCCACAGAAGCTTCTTACAGCAGTGATGTACCACCAAACCCCAGCTCACCCAGACCACTTATCTGTCTTTTCTTGGGTCTCTCCAAAATGTTTTCCAATCTGTGCCACTGGTAGCCTGTAAAATGAATAAGGCGATGTTTCGGGAAGAACTGGTTAAAGGAGGAAGCCGTAAAATGTGCAAAGCAGACTCTAAATCAGTTTCTTGCTGGGATTTTGGTTTATCATCTTTGCATGTTTTTGTGCTTTTTTTCTACATTGTCATTAATGTTCTTTTACTTATATTTGCCACAATGGCTTAGATTGGGACTTAAAACTTACCCATAGCGAGGATCAGTGTTAGTGGCTCAACCCCCTTCTGCAATCCTTCCACTCCAGTTCCACTCCAGTATTTACTTATTTATTTAAATGGAGGATAGAGGAATGATAAACCAGTAGTGTTACTTGTTAAAAAAAATGTTAGTTAATTATGCATTAAACGGGACGGAAAGCCAATGGGCTCGAAATTGGTTGGTTTAATTAAGTTAATTATGCAGATAGTGTAAGGTGTTTAAAAAAAAGATTCCACCCAACCAGAGTTAAAAATAGTTAAGATTAGGAGGAAAGAGGAGTAGCCAGGTAGTTTTAAGGCTCTGTCCTCCATATTACACTAACAGAGACCCACTCGGCAAGATTTTATAGCCTGCAACAAAAAATACATCAATATTGATTTTTCCTGACAAGGTGGCTCAGTCGGCAAATGGGTTGGTGCATAGATTTCAGGAAACTGATGCTGTTGCGAGTCCAGGATGCAGTCGAATTGATGATTTTAGTAAACTATAGTTACGATTTAAAAGATCGAGATAAATCATTTGACTGTCCTAATACTAAATACCAATCTCAAGAATCGAATGATTTTTCCAACCTATGAATGTTAGTTTTTGTGCTTTCAAAGCTCAAGTATTTCGTCACTTGTTTAACTCATAACTTTATCACCCTTCCCTCGCATCTTTTCCGTCCCATATCCGTCTGTTTTTAGTGTGCCTTTTTTGTGTTTAGTTATTGTATTTTTTTTTTGCGGGGTTACGTGTAAGAATGGGCCCAGTACCTAAACCTGGCCCTTTGAGGTACAATTTTTAGGTAACAGGCTTTGGGCCAGTTTTTAAAACTGGAAATCCTGACCTGTAAATATTAATGTGAGCAAAGTTAGTATCGCAAACTAATTTTAAGGACGATAGCAAATATGGCAAAGGCATAGTAATAAATATAAATTTCAATCTGCTCCTTCTGTAACAGCTCTCGGCCTGTTACAGATTGAGCAGACTAAAATTTACATTTATTTTTATTATTATGCATTTGCCACATTTATTATTATCACTTAAAATTAGTTTGTGACACTAACTTAGCTCACATTAAGATTTTCAGGTCAGGTTTTCCAGTTTTAAAAATATAAATTGAAAACGACGTACGCTACTGATTTTTTGTCCATGGAAAACTCTCTTCTAGCCAATCAGTTTAGCACATTTGAACTTCAAAATCAGTTTAAAATTGGGGTGGGTACCTCATTTTGACTGGAATTGAATTTTCAAGCTGAGTCCACGAGCCGAGTTCATTTACAAACTACACATTCGGATCAGCATTACTTGAATCGCCGTGGTTCTGAATTTAGAACGTAAAGTATTTTTTCCATAGCTTTCTAACTCTTCTTCCGGTTAGCCGCGAGCACTGGGGGGGGGGGGGGGGGTCTATTTTGATAGACGTTTTGGTCTCGGTTGCACATCTTTGCCTTATTACAGACGCGGTTTTGATCCTGGTGAAGGGAAGTGTATATGTACTAGGTTTTTCTCCGGTTGTTTCCACGCCCCGTTGCACGAGGGTTTCCTCCGGGTACTCCGGTTTCCTCCTTCATGCGGCCAATATAAACTGTAATGATGGTGGTATCACCCACTTAACATCTGTCGCTTGGGCCTTAAAAAAGGTTTCAGTTTATTGCCCGGCACCTTCTATTCTATTCTTTCTCGTGTCATCACGGTTAGTTTTTACATTCTTGGTAATTAATTTAAATTTCCGTAAGTGTCATTTTTTTAGTGTTAATGGAACCTTAGCCTTTTCGTTTAGGGCCAGTAGATCTGCGCAGCGCAACGACGTTTCAATAATTTGTACTGTGGTACAAACGTACTGTCTGCTGCATAACTATAAGTTACGTGTCAACAGTTTCGTAACCATGCTAGAATGTAGGGTATAAATTGAGATTCCCTCAGCTAGTCTAAACAGCACCTTTGGTCGCCATGTTGAACGAAATTCCCCGAGCATTCTTTTCAAATGAAGCGAATGTGTGTCATTAACGGAACCTTTTGTGTTTTTGATTGCCTGCCTTTCTGTTGTGAAATGTAATAATTGTTCGACTTACGGGAAATTCGCGCTCAGCAATACTTTTGGGGGTTTCAAACGCAGTAGAAAATTCCATTCCAGTACACAGTTTGTGTAGCAGCAATACACATTTTGTACATCAGAATGTGTACTGTTGCTACACAAACTGCATACTGCTACTATACAACTCGTGTGTTGGCTGTTTTAGTACAGAAAGATGTTCTGTGAAAACAGAACACATTATCTTTAGAGAGAGGATCCGCCCTGGCAGTACAGCGGTTAGAGCACCTGGCTAGTAAGCGGGGAGTCCTTGGTTCGAGTCCCAGTCGAGGCAGTTTTATTTTTTTCTCGGAATAGTGTATCTGGCATTCTCGGTAGGCCAGTCTTTAATGCAGACTGTCTGCTTCGTTATGGCCAGGGTCTTCTGAATGAGAAAAGCTGTTCTGAACAGAAGGTTTGGAAGGCTATTTAGCCATTTGCTGTTCTAAACTGGACATCGACTAAGTTTTTACCGCTCGTGTAACGAGATAGAAGTAAATTTATCGTAAATTGTCACACGTAAGTGTGAATCTGACGATGTACTGTTAACGTTCAGCAAGTACAATGGAACTTGAACTCTTTTGTTTTTAACAATTATTTCTAAAAACGTCTAAACATCCTGCAAATATAAGTGGCAGTAAACACCAAGAAACCAAATAGTGTAGCATTAAGAACATTTAATTAGGTGCAAATAATGAAACTGTAGTAATGATGTATATAAGCAAACATCCGTCGTAGCGTCCAGGAACTGCAATGAATATTTTTTCCGGTGTAGATTACTACAGATTATATTGGTCTGCATTGCAGTCCTTGCACGCTACGTCAGGTGTCTGTTAATTTATTTATTTCTTAGCTTTTTGTTTTTTCGTACTGTTTGAATGCAATGATTTTAAAACACGGTCGGAGTTAGTTCACTGAATCATATGTTGTGAGATATTTCGGACTGCACATGTTGCATATTCCACCCCACGAAGTCCCACTGATGACATGACTTGCGAAATCAAGTCCAAGGTCTAGATGACGTCATACAACTACCCATTGTCACTTCAAAAAAACATCCATTGTTTGCTGAGATGATGTTCTGTGACCAACAATTGTAACAATATATTTAACATACAAATTGTCGGTAGTTAGTGTACTACACGATCAATTGTAATGGCTCGAACTCGCTTGGTCTTCTAATAATAAACCAAAGTCGCATAGCAGAAACGAAGACTACGACGACGACCCCTGCAATGAAAACGGGCGAGTGTGTAAATTCTTTGGCTAGAAGTTGAAACTGGTACGTTCGTTGCCTTGAAAAGAAGTTGAAATTGGCACATTGTTGCCTCAACTAACAATTTGATCTGCGCGAACATCTCAGCGGCATGCACGAAGGACATTTATTTTTCACTCGGTACGGATTGCTCAAGCCAAAGCGATAAATTGGGAGTGGAGGGAAGGGGACCTGAACGGGAATACCGTGTGTTGGGCAGTGCCTCTGTTAGCCCTTCTCTTTAGAAAATAAAGGTATTGTGAGGTGGGCAATGCGTCTGTTACCATTAGGCATCTCATTTGTATATTAACTGAACCCACAAGGTAAGATTTTTGGGGAAGGACAGGAGGAAAGGGGGACGGGACACGGTACGTAGAGGATGGGAGGAAAAGGGGAGTATTCCAGGAAGAAAAACTTACTGTCGCAGTCAACATTCAGGCAACACCGAGCGAAAACTGGGAAACAACCACGGGCGAAGCCGGGTACGACTCCTAGTAATAATAATAATAATAATAATAAAAGTTTGTTGCAAATTTCCAACAGGCCTGGAATGGACCACAAAAGCCACTGACATCCAGCCCTAAGCTAAAAAGAAAAGCATTAAACTAACGGTTAAAAGCTTCTATGTGCACCACATGTCCAATGAAGGGCAGGGGAAAAGGGCAAGCGAGGAAGGATGGGGTTCGACTGCCTACCACCAAGGTTAGACCTGCCAGGTTAAGTCACCGACGGCATCGCCAGTCGCTTAGAAAGGTAAGGTAAGGAGGGGAAAAGAAAGGTACATGCAATTCTACCAGGTACTCTCAACAATTAGGAAGTGAACGGAAATAGAATTCATGCCGCCACAATCCTCCCATAGACCCACACCAAAAGGTCATTTTCGGCCAATTTAGATAGAAATATTTCTCTTTTTGCCCCCTAGTCTCGAATATAAATTCAAACCAACCCAACCTTGTTGCTTGTGTTACACAACAACCATGCTAGATATAACCACTCAAACCAAACAACAACCCAAATGCTGTTCCTATGCTATCTGAACCTAAGTAAGCCTAGTTTCCTTGGCATTCCGAATTAGGGCCCAAAGCTAAGGCAAATAGTTGCCCGTGTAAGCCAGGCGACCCTGAACCCTCCAATGTCTTTTATAATTAAACACATCATGCGGGCTGAACCACGACTTGTTGTATCATTCATTACCCATCAGCTTAGTGTAAACCGAAACCAGTCATCCCGAAATTGGCCCCCACGTAGTATTTGGTAGGTCGTCCCTTAGCTGTGGTATTGGTGATGAGGAACCGTAGCAGGCACCAATAATCCCCACACATAGTCTTAAACATGTTTTAGTAATTCTGTTTCTCTGTTCACGTTGATAATGTTTTCCATAATTTTACCAATAAAACAAATGTTTTTTTTTTAAAACAAGTATTTGGTTTTTAAACGCAGTCTACACGTAACAACATAGTTTTAAGTTTTAACTTGTAGGTTCTTTGTCTTGTTTAACCTCTGTGTCGACGCTACTATGCCTCTTATAATCTTATTTTCTTTTTTGTTTACTGTCTCTCTTCTTTTCAGCTAGCGTCGGTATGTTGAAAGATTAAGGTACAAATCTAAGGGGATTGTAGCACCTTCTTTCTTTTGACGTCTGACTGGAAACAAAAGATGGTGCCAGTCCACCTGTTGGCAGGTGAGTCAAGCTCATGTTAATGAAGACGGCTTTCATTGTGCTTCAGGCCAAGTGTGACATCTTAATGGATTTTGCAGACTCTTGGGAAAGTCAACCACGCCGCTTCTTTCGTGATGACGTTCTCAAATCTCATGCTTTGTTGAGACACATACCAGACAACAGACATCGTGCGCACTTGAGAAATTGCGAATTTTGTCACGAATTTATTTTTCGTCCTAAGGATCCGTTCATGCAACAAGCTTCTCACTCGCGAATGCGATTCACAGAGCTAAAACTTTAACTTATGCTTGAACATGTTGTTTCTCGCTATTGTTTTCTCTAAATTTGCTTATTCTCGAGCGTCTACGTAACGACTCGTCACATAAATCTCCTCGCTCATTACCTTTTAATTAGTTAATACTAAATTCGTTGGTTGTTTCTCGCCTTTTCCGAAGCATTGGCTTTTGAGCTCTCTAGGCCCATGGCAACGATACGGATAGAAATCTTATCCGCGTGGTTCCCGACACGAAGTAAACGTGGCACGTTACATCAATTTATGACAAACAAGCAATTCCCTGCAGGAATGATTACCGAACGCCGACATTTAATGGTTTGTTTTCGACTCGACAAACCCGTAATGGCCGCCATGTTGGATTCTGGATTTTGAATTATCTCTACGAGATACTGTTTTCTTCGGTAGAAGCTGTTCTTTGTGCGAGAATACTCAAATTTCGGAAATAACGAGCAACAACGACAACGTTGTTGCAATGTTTAAAACTATTTTTAGATTTTGTTCTCTGCCTTTGCTGTTTCTCATAATATATTTAATCGCTTAGGTACTACAATATTTCGTTAGTACAAACTGGAACATCGTAAGCAAATAACGATAAACTAGCAATAGCTTTCGGGGCGTGAGAATGTCTTGTGGCGTGAATACATCCTTACGGTGCTAATTTACATAATGGTCTCGCAACTCAATCTCGCTGCTAGAAATTCGTTGAGTACAGTGTGATGACGAAAGTGATGTTGTCATGGTAACACAATGCCAGGATAGGTATGTTCGCCATCGTTTGGTTAAATGCAGGCAGTCGTGTAATCCGCGACAATACGATAAAGAATTCATGCCGACGATACAATTTTCCCAGTTGCTTTATGCGTATAGTTTGCATAGCAATGAGGTAATAAAATTCAAGCACTTTCTAGGACTTCCAAGGACTTTCAACAACCAAATTCAAAGAACTCTTTCACAAAGAAAAACCCTTTGTTTTCTTCAAAGTTTCTGAGCAGCCTTTTTTTTTTTCATCACTACCGCGGGAACGAATAAAGTGTACGTTTTCGAGTGCCATTATGTAATTCCTGTCACTGCTGATTTTCATATCAATAGTTATAAAACACCAGCCTCCAGTTCTTTTAACTTTTAGGGACCATTCATAAAGTATGTCACGCTTTTTTGGCCAATTTTGACCCCCCTCCCTCCCACATGTCACATTTTGTCACACCTACTCAAACCCCCCTGAAAAAATATGTCACACTGACCTCATAATTCCCCCCCCCCCCCTGACATTTTTTCTGGGAATGCAATTTTTTGGACTAAGCACAAAACTTAAAAAAACAGCTGATTTTATCTGCCATGAGCCAGTTAAAAATGAGTAGCCACAAATAATTTATTTGTGGCTACTCATTTTTAACTGGTTTTAACTGACCATTTCCTTTTCCTTTAAGGATATACCTAGGATCGTTCACACACTATAATCGACACGAGCACATTTCCGAGGCGCTTCTATTCTCGAAGGCATGGGGAGGGGGCGCGGTCAGGATTGAGAATACGAAGCAACATTACCGAGGAAGTTGCCAAGCGATGGAATTAATTTCGGCAGTACAGACAGTATGGTACAGTATAGTTTTTCGACGTAAATCTTAACATCTATTTAGCGATTAATTTTACGTAGCTTTCCTTGACAAATTTTTGTAGCTTTAAAACCAGTTGTAAGTAGCCGAAATTTGATTTTAAGTACAACATTTAAGTTGTCACACTGCCATCACAAAATTTTAAAGTAAAATGCAAATACACCAACACGTTCATGTAGCCGGAAAGCGTTTTAAGGAAAAGAGAGGTAGCATCTCAGTTGGCATTCTTTTGGACTGTAACTAGTACAAATCAATCGAAGCAGCAGTGTTTTCGGCGGCCATACCGTTCAAATTAGTCGCAATGTGTTTGTTTTTTCCCCAAGATCGGGCCGATAACCTTAACTAAACACCTCTGCGAAGCGTTGCGCCAAAGCCCCCCCCCCCCCCCTCTCAAAAAAATCAATGCTATGACGTCAGACGGTGCCGTCTTCTCAGTCCGTGCACACTTTAGGAATGTACTGAGGCTATCTCATTGATGTTTCTTCCATTTCAGATCTTCTAGGTATTAACGACATGTCGTATTGCGGATGGAAAAACTGGTTTAAGAGAAAACCTTCAATTCAAGCTTTTCCCAACCTAATGTTCAGAATGAGCTATGCATTACATTGCACAAGGTACTCGGCTTGTTAGTTGCACTGAAAGAAATGGCTTGTGCATTCCTCCGCCTGATGCTAACTAGTGCAGACAGTATTAGAGAGCGCTGGATGATGCCACATTCTGCAGAATTTCATTCGGTGACAGTGTCACTTTAATTTCTACAATACTGACAGGTTCAACCAGAAGATGTTTTACAGCCCCTTACTTTCCTGACACCTGAGCACGGCAATGCACAGTTAGAGTATTACATTTTTTCTTTTAATAAAATATAAAAGTGTGACGTCACATTTTTGACAGACCCCCTCTCTCCCATGTCACGTTTTGTCACACTGAACTGACCCCCCTCCCCCCCTTCGGAGCGCGACGTACTTTGTGAATGGTCCCTTAGCAACATGGTTGTATCACAAAACGACCGTATCGCTACAATCGTGTCGTCGACATCTTAAGGTATATTCCGGTAGCAAAATAGAGATAAGGACAAACACATGCCCAGTTGTTCAAGAAAATAATGCCAGTTCAAAGTATACGACAGCATACCAGGCAGAGATCCAGAAGTGTCCACACTGGGATTGCTACAGGTCTATTTAGAACTTTAATAAATTGACCTAAACTTTAATCTGTAAAGCTGCTTCCACACTTCACCCCGATTACCGCGTTCAGTGTTTTGGGCCCAGACTTACGCCCACACCCAAAAACCTCGAGAAAACAAGACAATGACTCCTTCCACCCTTAACCCCGACACCGTGGCCAGGGTCCATGCTTAGTTAATTTTCCTTTCATCACAATCCTTTCGACGCTGCCATAGTTCCTTTCTTCCCTTCCTCTCCCATCTTCACCTGCTTTCCTTTTATCTCCGAAAATCAAAACGTTTCCATAAAGCGCGGATCTGAACACTGACCGTTTCTACACTAGAACACGGGGTCGTGGTCGAGGTCTCATGCCCCAAGCTGAGTTCGTCCAAGACTTGCCCGGACCTAGTGTAGAAGGCTCGGGGCTCGGCTTGGGCTTTTTTTTAGTGGGGAAGGGGTGAAAGAGTTGTGGTGTCACAAATCCACTTCAATCGCTCAGATATTGAGACCAATTATTTGCAAGAATTACGTGAAGGCAGAGTAGTAGGACTTGGGTGGTAGGTTGGGTGGTATCCAAGTGCACAGATCTAAAGAAGGCGCTAAGGTATGAAACAAAGTAAAAATAACAATAATTAATTAACACATGGTAGAGAAAGAATGAAGGAAAAATTAGCACACGCAAAATTCAGTTATAATTAGGCCGAAAGTACTGTCAGTTGTTTCTCTCTAGCTTACGTGATGCATATACTATGCAACCGCAGTTAAGTGAATACAAAGCATTCTAACTTGTGGGACACTCGACGTACCACATTCTAGGGTTGTTTGAGATCCGGTAAAAAATACATTTTAATGATGTGGTCATGATGTGGTGGCGGAGTGGGGGAAGGGCGGCACTTGAACGGTATCATGTCAGACTATTACGGCTGTACTGCATGAGTCTTCTTATACTATCATCTCTTCTCCACGATATTGTATTCTTTCCAAAAATGAATGGAAAATAAATAACAGCTCCGACATCACGATTTCGGACAGTAGATTGTAGGCCACTAAACTCATACTGTCAAGCAACTATCTCAACCAGTTAATTTGTTTGAGTACTACTAGACGAGTCGCTTGCTGCCGTTCACGCATTCACTGTCCCTTCCCACCCCCATCCCGGATTTGTACTGGAGGTGGCTGCAGCATTGTCACGCCCCCCTTACTTCGGCCGGTTTGGTACTCCAATCTGATCGATGCGAAATATATACTATATCGGAAAAGAAAAGATTCTACATGCTGAAAACTGGAGAAGCTGCCAACGAATAAAAAAAAAAAATCACTCATTTTTTAGGCCTAAGAAATCCTCTCCTTCAAAATTCTCTCGACTAAAGACGCCATCGTTTGTACCTCCAGCTAGCTAAACGATGACTCCAGATGCGAGCTCAGAAGGGAATGTGACCTACTATTGCCACTTTTCTATAATCATATAAATAGACACAAGTCGCTGTAAATAATATTAAGGAAAATTGGAAATTATCTATTAGCGAAAATTATACACAAGAAATAACGTAGTTCAGTAAGCCACCTTTATGCACTTACGTTTCGTCGGAGTGACATGACCCGGATTCAAACCAGCTACCCAGTTCGCCGCAGATCACTTGCTTAGCGCCTTAATCACTATGGCCGCATCCTCCACTGGCATAAAGATAACTCACTGAACCCGTGTATAATTTTCGCTAATGGCTAATTTCCAATTTTCCTTTCTATAATCACTTATAATCATGGTGTATAGTTTATTTGTATTATTATTATTAGTATATTTCATTTCTGCGATATTTTTTCACAATTGGCAGACGTAAACTTGTTATATTTTAATGTTGCATTTTAATTATTTACCCCAAAAGACAAACAGTCAGTCTCAAAACAAACTTGTTAGTGTCAGAAATAGTACCAACAATTTATTTTTCTAACTCTTTCTTCTTACTGCATAATACGCTGCATGCAACGGGTTTTATTTACTTTTATTTTAATTTTAGGAGTATTTAAAAGGAACTATTAATGTAAAACACGACTGAACTCGCCTACTTTCCTTCAAGTGCCACGATTAATTTCCAAGTTAGAAAAAATTAACCATGTCAAAATCATTTGGTAGTTTAAATACCAACGTTCTGAATTCACAAAGAATCTCCCCTTCAGAATTGTTTTTCATTGTGTAAAAAATATTTATTGGTTTCTTAACTTGGTACGTCGACAGCATTGTCTTTCATCATTATTCATCTTGAATAACTTGTCTCAGGATTTTTTCGTTTGTATTTGTTTTTACAAATCTTGCGATGGCTATCTGTTGTTCTATGAAACTGCCATAAAAAATATGGCATTACACCTCTCGACGAGTGAGTTTATTTTGCACAATTCATGACAGCTTCAAGTTTTATCCTACTTGGCTTCTTCTTTCCCGACGAGTGAAAATCCCTGGATTTGTTTGAGTTACGCGACGAGATTGCCGGGAAAGCAGATTGGTCTTCTTTCCTCATTGGGAATTCAACGAGACAAGGAGGGTCCAGGATGGTATCAACTACACAAATTTGGTGCGCAATATTCACCCGAATCCTCGGTTCAGCAGCACACACACACAATCTCCCGAGAGTTGCGTGGCAATATGCGCACTCTGAAGGGCTTTCCAATATCTTTCTCCTCCAAAGCTGTGCCATGGTGATTTCAATACTGACCTAATGCTCAATAACGCAAAAATGTATTGAATTTCCCCCTACCATGCAATCGCTTGGACTTGGCCAGTGCATGGCTACATCAGCAAGGGAAAACTTTCCAAGAAAGGAAAACCCGGATTCACTTGGAAACTATCACGGTCTCATCGATTGGCGCTGCTCGTCTCACAATGAATCATATTTACATTAAATCATATGTATTGCGATTCAGATATGAAATACGCTGCTTGTGAACTATGCATGAAATGGCAGATGTGCACATAAGAGATATAATCACAATACTGTAACTCATCGCAGCATTAGTGAACCAGTACCAAGTTTTAGGTAATTAACATACAACCCCAGATTGAAAATTGACGATGCCAGGTCGGTTTTTTGGTATGAATACCACTTGATGTAGTGTGCGTTTACTTGATTTGAAGCCACGTTTTGTATTTAAGTTAGGAAAAAGCATAACGACGCTTCCTGTTTGCAGATTTATTTTGTATGGCATGACGCACCAAATTCTCTCTCGTTACAAAGTTCTTGCACATACTACACATTCAAGCATATTTGGAGTTCAACGAAAAAACTCAAATTTCATGAACAACATTGAGCACATGAGGAATGCAGTGATTGTTGCTCGTACAACTTTGAAACAATTCAACTCGGCTATGGAAGTCCGCATCTACGAAATAAATAAGTTTTTCTATGGATTCAGGCTGCCAATTTCGAGGTTTACTGGCTACAAACTTAACAGCACATAGTACGCTTAGGTTGGGCAAGCAAATTCATCAATATTATGAACTACAATGAAAGAGGGCGAGCGACCGACAATGTCAAACAAACAGATGTGGCCTATAACAATCGACATTTTGCATTAATAAAGCTAGCTCTTAAGAGCCGACTTGGAAGAGTTTCAAACTTGGTTGAGTAACAATCACTGCATGCACAACCGTTGTTGGGTTTGTTGGGCTTGGTAACATAACAGAGAAACGTCATCCATTGAAAATAAACATTTACTTCCATAACACAAATCAGCAGGGGTTCAAAGAGGGAGCAGAGATGGGGATATTCAGACCACACAATAGGGGAAACCGGGGCCCACTACAGTGTTACGCTCAGGTATGCGGGAACCAGCTAGCCGGCGTATGTTACGCCGGGGGTACAGCTAGTTTAGTTTAAAACTGTAAGCTTTTAGCTGAAAATCAATTCTCTCATTTTGCTCTTCAACAAAATATAGAAAGATAAAACCAAAGAGTCCAAAGGGTTTTGTAGTGAGCATTAACCGATTCAGGACAAAATCTTGAGCCAGCCAACAATGCCACATTCCGGATTACCCGGACAAAAGTGTCGAGCCACTTCTATTTTGTTTTACCAGGTGGCCAGGGTCGCAACTCGTGCCAAAAAAACTGTCAACATGGAAATTTGCAACAAATTGACATACTCTGTATAGGTTGGGTTGCGTTTGGTGTTAAGTATATTTTCTAATAACAGTGTTGGATGAATGCTGGAAAAGTAGTGTATACATATAGGAACCATGGGCCGCCACTATGTAAAGGCATTCAGGCACAATTAAAAAAAATAGCACTAATTCTTGCCCGCACATGGGGGCAAGGCTATAAAGGCTATAAAACTGAAAGAAAGGGCACCATTTCCTGGTCACGAATATTTAAAATTAGTGTTGTACGCTAATTGTAAAAAAAGTATTAAAACTAAATCGTACAATAAAAACGAAGGTGCTAGATAAAACTATTAGAAGTTCGCCATTTTAACGGAAATTCGAAAAAGAGGAGAAACAGAGCCTTAGCCTACAGTTTTCCAACTGTACACATACAACCTTACAATTGTATAATGAACCGTACAACTGTAACAAAGGTAAATTTTTGTGGCTCTCTTTCCTCTCTTTTTCGTACTTCCGGTAAAATGGTGGCTCTCTAATTGTTTGTTCTAGCACCTTAGTTTCTTTGTTACGGTAAGGTTTTTAAAAATATTTTTTAAAACTAGCTTTCATCATTCTGTAATTTTAACTATACGTAACCATGAAATGTACGTTTTTTTAAGTTTTAATGACTTGAAGACGGTCTGCATGTGAGGGCTGTAATATTGTTTTTTTTTTTTAATTGTGCCCAATTGCCATTACGTGATGTCGACCAGTGCTTCCTGTTTAGTAAGCGTTTTCTGTTTTTGTCCAACTAAACGATGGCAGCTCTTGTTTTCGTCATTTCCTTTGACAATGCTGTGTTGAATTACAATTTTTGTCCATGTTTGATCACGTAATGAACCCTAATAATCGCATCTGAAACGTGTGTTCTTTTCGTTCACTTCTTGGGCTATTTTTAATCTATAAAACTTTACGCAGGTGCTTGTGTTTTTATACAACTGGAATAATTCTGAGTGTAGTCGATTGGGTTGCACGACGCCCCATACCACATTCTCTCCAGTAAGAAGAGACTCAAAATCTAACTTACTTCCCTTCCTGTTTTATAAATGTCTCCATCCCCTTGAATAGGAACTTGGATAATTTTTCTTGGCGTTCAAAATATTAATTTTTTCTGTCACAGGTAACTTTCATTTACTAATGAAAATTACTTCAGGCTATCGTTAACATCAACTCGCTTAATATCATACACTTCGATGTTTCACACTAATCTCATAAGGTGGGGGTTGAGTCTTAATGACGCTATCTCATGCTGCTGAGGCAGTTAGGAATATGTGATTAGTGCAAAGATGCGACCAAAAGGCAAAGGAAAAAGCAAACTGAATGAAAAAAGCAAACTGACTCTTTTTTTGTTTGGAGTAGTGAATCAGGGTTATGTGGAATAGTCGCTAACTTTGTGCCTACACAACTTTTCTTTTTTGCTAACTGCTTCAGTTTAATCTCATGTTACTGAGGCAGTTAGAAAAAAAATTGTGTAGGCACAAAGTTTAGCGTCTAATCCACACAACCCTGATTCGCTCATCCGCAGGAGTCAGTTTTCAATTTTCATTCAAAATAGTCTCCTTCCCTTTGGAAAGGAACTTGGATGGATTTTCTTGCCTTTAGCTTAGCAGTCATCAGATTATCTCCCTTGCTTTTTGGCCCTATCTTGTGAATGCAGATAAGATCGACAAGCAAACGAGTTTCGGAATAATAATTTTCATACAAGGATAGTGATTAAGTGTGTAAATTTGTGCAAATGGCAAGTTATGAAACATAAATACGGAAGTAAGGTGCGAAGTATGAGGTAGCTACGGAAGAAAGGGGAACGACCACGTCAGATTTGTGACAGCGTAGAATAATTGAACAAGCTATTATTTTTTGTCAACTAAACAATGTTCATTTTTTTTTTTATATAAAACACTGTGAAAGCCACTAGCCTTTCTTCAAAAAAGCTGTAATTAAGAAGAAGAGTAAGAGTGGCCACACACCAAAGTCGACAAAACGTCGTTGCAAGACGAAACGTCATGAGGCGTCGCATCTGGTGGAGAGACCCGTCACACGTAACTAGAAGGAGCGTCGCTTTGTTGTCGTGAAACGCCTAAAGACGTCTCACGACAACGTCGCATCTGGTGTGTGTGGCGCTCAGCTCATTCCTATGGTTTTGGAGACGTCTGCAGCATACTGAGACAAGTTTCGACAAAATGTCCTGTCGTGCGACGTTTTGTCGACTTTGGTGTGCGGCCACCCTTATATTACCGCGTACTAGCGTTTGCTGTAGCATGTTCACAATACTTTACATTTTATTTGAATCAATCTTATTTAATATCGCATGCTGAACAGTGGACAATAAATGTTTACTAACTTTTAATAACTGGTTCACTGTAAAGCCCTAACCAGACTGGCTGCTCGCGGCTGCACGCCGACGTAGTATGGTGTAAAAAAGACTTCAATATTCCTCCTTAACGCAACACGAACCACACGATTGCTGCAATGTTGACCTTGTAGGCACGTAGTTACGCATAGCTTCGCACGAAATTTTCTTCTGTCTGGAGAGGCC
The DNA here is from genome assembly GCA_023313725.1 of Lithobius niger. Taxonomy (NCBI): domain Eukaryota; kingdom Metazoa; phylum Arthropoda; class Chilopoda; order Lithobiomorpha; family Lithobiidae; genus Lithobius; species Lithobius niger. The sequence continues at coordinate 26,104 of JAHWFP010236914.1, forward strand.
TTAAAGCTTGACCTCGGTCTCCCATGTTAAAGTAGAAATTTCGATGCTTAATTTCTACGCCGTCTTTCAATATTTTCAACTCAGATTTGGTATTATAAGCCTTGTTGGACTTGTTTATCAACGTTTATTAATTTACGATGTGTCACATCGGTGATCTGGACTCGAACGGAAATCGTGAGTTTCATTTGTAGGTTACGTGGTGGAGGTGGTGATGAACTTGTTTTCTGGACACGTTTATCCAATCGTTGCTAGACTAAACCATTTGGATAAGGGACTCTTCCACAGACGTGCCTTGTACGGAAACAAACAGTTTAATTGATCATTTCATTAGGGAGTTACGGAGCCCTGAACGATCGGTTTTATTGGTTTACATTGTTTTAAACATCGCAATTATGCAACAATGTCAATCAGCAAAGGCCAGACGCAAGGCGTGGACTGAAGATTAAACAAATGTTAACAGTGCTCGTGAGCTAACCGATTCACCCGCACTTTGAGGAAACGTGAAAAAGAAACGTTATCCTTATTACGAATTGACGTCACCCTCCCGTGCTGAACAAAATGTCCGGTGCGTATTTGGCGTGCCGTCCTGTAATAATCTCTCTCTCTCTCTCTCTCTCTCTCTGTATATATATATATATATATATATAATTACACAAGTTCCGCAACGCAGCCATCGGCAGCGCAGCAGCAATCTGCCAGCTACATACGATGCCATCTCTGCAATCTACCGACGGAACGGCAAATTATAAGAGTAGCAGCCAAGCCCGCTGAGATACTAGCTGCGCCCGGAACGCAACGGCCAGCAGCGCGAACATACGATGCCATCTACCGACCGAAAGGCAAGTTATATGGGGGAGGGGAGCGAGACGACGCGGAATGAGCGAGCGAAGCGAGCGACTCCGCTAGTATACAAATAAATGCCTAAGCCTCTGAAAAAGAGCTGCGGACAAACCAACTTCCAACAGAAAGAATTGCACTGAAGAGCAGCGAAGCGAGCGTTTGCCAAGAGTATATAGAAGGCATACTCGGTACGTCAAAGTATATCACGAATTAGAAAACAAAAACGAACTCTTTTGATGTTTAAGGTAAGAGTTAACTGATCCGAGATCAAATCAGCAAAGTAATACAAATAAACTTTCCTAAAAGGTTTCACCATGAGTCTATGAAAAGTTCCGTAGGAATGAGTCATTTTCATAGACTCATGGTTTCACATACTGCAGTGTTGCTGTACTGTTTAGTCTACGTGAAACCTTACTGCTGTACTCAACCATCAGACACTTAAATAAAATTCTAATTTTCCGAGACGAGATCGTGTAGAGACAGACCCAACTATCAAAATTATTGTATTGTATTAATGTATTTTACAATATAGTCTAAGCACTCACCTAATTTTGAGGCTAAATTTTTCAGCATTCTACAAGTCTAGTCGTATCCTTTCCGTTCATCCTATTAATGATACTACATCGCTTTTCAATATTTTAGATTCAATATTTCAGACCTCGAATTTTATTTTTTCTTTCAATGACATTTCCAGGTTTTTTTTAAGGATTCGCAAGAACCCTGAATTACTTGTACTACGGACACTAAGACAATTAGTTTTTACGATTTTTCACCGATGTCGTTTAGCCAGATTGAGTGCACTAATATGACTTATCGTGTCCTAAAGTAAAACTGTAAAACGCGAATACAGCAGTAAGGTTTCACGTGGACTAAACAGTACAGCAACATTGTGGTATATGAAACCTTAGAGGAAAATTTATTTGTGTTCCTTAACTGTTTTGACTTCGAATCAGTTAAACCTTACCTTAAACATCAAACGAGTTGGTTTTTTATTTTTTAATTGTTGTATGACTGATGGACTACCCACGCAAGTATATGTAATATTGTTTCAGACACGCGTGCTAGTGAAGCATGGTCTACAACATGTAACTTTGAACGTTTTCCCTTAAAAAAAGTAGTATGTATGTTGTGTAATTACATAGTGAAATTTCCATAACAGTTTGTAAACTAAAAAGGAACACATTTTACAGATCTCCGTTGGATAGAGAAAGATGTTAGCAGTCCAGATTTTCTCTTTGGGTATTGATATTTTGCTTTAGTTTGTATTGACGCCAAGGAGTTTGTCCTTACAGATCCACTCCTTTTTCTAGGCCACTTTCTTGGCAATTTGGGCCTGTTACATCACTTCGGCTGGAAAATCCTGACTTCAAAGGCCATTTCCAAGCTACTCGATGAGTCTTATCCAACTTCCTCAGAAAAAGTTTAGATTTTGACATTTAACCTGGTATTAAAATAGCCAGTTTACTATTTAAGGCAGCAGCCTGTCTATAATTTTACAAGCAACATATTAATTTTGTGTCGTCACTGTTCCAATAAACCGGGATAAAAAACCATTTCTTTCCTGATTTGTATTTGAACAGCCTGGTACTATGTTAAAAATTTCAAGTTTTACAAAGCAAATACCGCTAATTGTAGGTTGCAAACAGTCAGTTTAATTTTCAGTAAATACGAAGGCGAAATAAACTAAATATGAATATTTGAAATAATAAAAAATTCGTAGAATACACCTGTAGGTTTGAACATTTGAGGTGAGCAGCATCAACGCATTCTTTTTTTCATTACCTTTCTTTTTTTCTACATTTTTTTCGGTGGTGCAATCCGTGTTAAGAGCTGCAGAGTGGAAACTATTAAACCAGCTTGATTTTTCTAACCATTCTGCTTGCTTCTTCCTGAAAATATAACAGTTTGATATTAATTCCTGATCATGCTATCGCGTTTAAATGTACAGGTTTGCGGAGAAAATTTAGCGACTTCTACAGACACGCTGTAAAGGTTGGCATTTTAAATGAGGGCAACAATTGCTTGTAAATTATACATGCAATGACTTTGGCATGTAAATGTGTTGCAATTTATGCGCAAACGGTGTAACTAGTAATCTTAGCACACCTTTTATTGTGTAGCTAAGAAAAGGTATAACATAGTTAAACAGAAAAGGCTAACACAGGAAGAGAAAATGCTTTTAATTGGTAATGTTAAAGGTTTACAAGTTCGATAAAACTCGTAAACCCTGATAAAAACCCTGATAGCCTACCTTCAATTTGAGAACATATCTCGAAACATTATGTAGAGATTTTCTATATCTATATAGAGAATTTGTCTTAATTTTCAAATGTTAAAAAGTAAAAAAAAAAGTCAAACTCTTCACACGGGGCTGAAGTTCGAGCATTGGTTCCAATTTATTTTAACTATTAACCTTCGACAATTAACACAAGTTTTCTATTGTTTGGTAGACCAATACTGTGTTTTTACTGTGTTTTTGCTTGATCGATGGAGTAGCGCACTCGACATTGGTGTGGCTACCGATGTCATTTACTTCGACTTCAAGAAGGCGTTTGAGTCGGTGATACACCGAAAACTCCTACTTAAACTTACTGAGTATGGCATCGTGGGAAATCTGGCAGGTTGGATCTCTGCGTTCCTTTTTAATCGTTCACAAAAGGTGAAAGTTGAAAATATGCTATCAACCAGTGTCATGATGCCTTGTGGTGTACCACAGGGGTCTGTTCTGGGCCCTCTACTGTTCGTTATATACCTTAACGACTTGCAATTTTCAAATGGGGAGAAAATGGGGACTTACGGATTTAAATTTGCTGATGATATTAAGGTTGGTACAGAAAACTTTTGGCCCTGTGGGTCCCCGGCTCTTGACTCTGAAATTCGAAATGTGGAATCATGGTCATTGCGATGGCAGTTACCACTTTCTTCTTCAAAATGTTTTACTTTCCACGTTGGCACACATAACTTTTGCTCGGACTACCTTCTTGGATCCCAGGCCCTTGACTCTATTGAAGAGGTTAAGGACCTTGGAGTGTGGTTTACGAAAAATCTAAAGTCTTCTCTTCACTGTCAAAAAACCAGTGCCTTAGCATTCAAGCGGGCTGCCATCGTAAACAAGTGTTTTACGTCTGGTAACGTTCGAATTAAAATTTGGGCCTTTAAGGTTTTTGTGAGGCCCATCCTCGAGTATGCTACCCCAGTTTGGTCCCCTCACTTATTGGGTGATATTGACCTGATAGAATCCGTTCAGCGCCGGTTTACAAAAAGCCTACGTGGCATGCGCGACCTTAGTTATTATGAACGCCTCACCCGCACGGGGCTGGACCAACTTGAATTGCGTCGTATTCGCTTCGACTTGATTCTCACATATAAAATACTCCGTGGGTTGATTGATGTGAATCTTCCCTTTTTCGAACCCGTATTGGGAGCTATGGTTACAAGGGGTCATAACTGGAAGCTCGCTTGCCAGCCTGTGCGGACTACCTGCCGCCTAAACTTTTTTTCCGTACGTGTCGTAAATGTTTGGAATGCCCTTAAGGCAACAACTGTAGACCAGCCAACGGTGCAGGGATTTTGCCGTATGCTAAAACAGGAAAATCTCAACAAATTCCTGAAGCGTCAGTATTTACCATCATAGTCTATTAATGTTTATAACGGTCACTTTTCCTTTTCTCTTAGTTTGGCTCGGTATCAGCGGTTCAACACCCTTCCGTAGTCCTTCCACCTCTATGTGGAGAAAAATTATTATTAATTATTATTATTAGAATGCGTAGCACTGTATGAATTTTAATCCACTTATGCTGTATTTTTTTAACCTATCATCTTCAACTTTTTTTTTTATTTACTTGCTTCCTCGCCCCCATTTGCAGACATAAATTACGAATAATGACGGAAAACGAAAATGTCAACGAATGTTGGCCAAATGACAGATACTTAAATCATGGCTACAAATGCGCTTGTCATATCGTCTCGGTGTAGATCTTATCTCGCGTCTAAACGAATTTTTGATTCTTCGTTGCGATCTCTTCTTGTTACGCTATCGTCTCACGGAACCGATAAAAGGAAATTATCGAATTAACATCCTTTTCAACTGCTAAGTTCATCTCGGGACGTAGAGGGACAATTTTACTAGGAAACACCTAAGATCTTTTACATGCCCAATAGACAAAAGCACGAGTGTACAGAACAGACACGAGCCCCGATTTGAAAGAGACGTTAATTCGGCTTTTTTCTGTTATTTCCGTAAGCACGGCTGGTACGCTTTGTGGGTTCATTTCCTCTCGAATTTAGTTTTCTAATTTTTCGAGACGAGATCGTGTAGAGACAGATCCGAGAGCATTACCGCCGTGAGCGTGACCGTCTAGTCTTATCAATGTTTTACTTTCACTGTAACTTACTGAACCATTACTATGGTAAAACAAATACTTGCAGTGAAGAGAACTTAGATGGAAATGACCAATGGTTAGTGTGATGGGGAAAAGAGTCACAATTTTTTCGTTTGTCCCGTGAGTCATGGTTCAGAGCCTTCATCGTTGGATGTTTCACGAGCTGCCGGACATAGCCATGGCGCCACAAGGAGAGATGGATAATTGTCAGGTAATTTCAATCGGCGATTCCTAGAATCTTGTAAATGCCACAACCGACATGAGCACGAGGCATCATAGAGCCCAGAGTGACCCCTGCATAAGATAATCATGTTAACCGTCAGGCCACCTTGCCCCATATCAGAGCATTCACCCACCGTTCCACGGTAATATTCGCTTGTACTAAATTTTTTAAGACTTAAATAAATGCGTTAAATTTCGCATTTTTTTTTTAAGAAATACTTTAAGAACGTAAATTTGTAATGGAATTGCTCCAATTCATAACTGCTAATGATACATTTTTGGTGACAATGAAGTCAGACTTGCACTCTTTTTTACTAAAACTGTGATTTTGCTTGTCTAGTGTTTAGTCTCAAACACCAACTGCAAAATTGGCCATAGGCAAAACAATTACATGCCATTTTCGAGTGTTATAATGGACGGGTATCCACCTGCCACACCCCCACCCCTTTTTCCAGCTGCCCACCGACCCGTAGGTCTAGCATGACGAGCCAGATGCAAAACCCACCAACCAGCCGAGGTCCTAACCCTAACCTGCCCTGACTCTAGTTACAGCCGGAAATGGGCAATATTACGCCCCTCCGCCATTATTCCTTTTGTGTGTTTCATAGCATTTGGCATGGTATTGTTATGAAACCACATCTGCTTGGGATCATTATGTCATGCGGCGCAGGAAAATACGAGCGATTCGTGTAGCTTAATGGACCGACAGGAACGTTGTTTTATATTAAGAATCATTCTTTTGCGTGTAATCAAGCGCTCGAGGGAATTCGACCGTGCACGTATGATTCAGAAACGTATTACTGAAACTTTTTAGAATAAAAAATTGTATTGAAAGGATACAACTATGAAACAGTTTTTGGGCATATTGTAGGCGAGCAAATAGAAACTTATTTTAAATTTGTATTTACTTTCAATTTTATGACTTTGCAGTACTTGCTCATGTTCCTTAAAAATCCGGGTGCGAAACTCACTGGGCTACGTTTGGGCTTTTGCATTTTGGTGTGAAGCACCTTGCTATTTTTTTTCACATTTTAGCTCTTTTTTTAAAATTTAGGTAAGCCTAAGCAATGTTTCACATTAATTTAAGGGGCTTTCGTTTGCTCCCACATTTAGTTTCTATTTTGTAATTTGCAGCCTTTTCCGCCATCGCTGCAGCTGCTAAAAATTAAATGTTAAAAGTAGAATTAGCCGCCGCTGATTTTGGAAAAGAGCGCACCACTGTTAATAATGTTTACATTGTTTATAATTATTGCAGAGTATCATTTCTAGATTTAATATATTAATAATAAAGCAAGTTAAAGCACCATTAATAAGCAAGTTAAAGCAAGTTAAAGAACCATTAGTAGCGGATTCATTAAGAGCAAGGACTTGCAGCCATAATAACGAGAGTACATTACAAAAATCAAAAAATTCAAAACGTCCGCGGTTACCTAATCCGCCTCCTACGACAATGTTGACGCGCACGTCTTTGACACATGCCACAACTGCCAACACTATTTTTTTGGCGGAGCGAGCGAGCGAAGCGTAGCCTATAACGGACACCAAATTGCAAAATGTTGGTCCGTTGGTTGCACATTTTTAGTCTGGGTGGAGCCCAAACAAAAGATGGGATTGGAATGAAATTTGGTGCAACGTTTCATACCCTAATTAGTATTGCTGAGCCAAAATTTGCCGTAAGTAAAACAATTATTACGGTAGAAATTAAAAAATTTTCTAATTTATTTCTAACACTCACCATTGCAAATTTGGAATCCTGAAGCATTCCGACGAAGCATACACCATGCTAATGGTTGTCAAGTGAACTTTAAAAAACACGACAAATTAAATTTTGGATGCTTCTTTCTAGCTAATGATGATTCTAGCTAATGGTGACGAAATAATGTTCGCAATATGCCAGAGTAGATCCCATAGCAGCTAAAGAGGGCTGGTAGTCTCTCAACCCGGAACTTACTGGCAGAAACTTTTTCAGTCACCAACCTGATTAACTTTTTTCTTCAGGCAACTAAGCTAAGCACTGCCACCACACTTGTTTAGGTGGGAAATTCAACCCATCTAATGAAACCCTAACCTCGTAAAAACTGAAATGCTATAAAGCGTATCCTTCTTAGACGAAAAAAGTAGCCTATTTCTCAATTTTTTGTGAAATGATAAATGTTTATTGAAATTAAATACAGATGCAAACCTATTTTACACTGCCTTTTGGACTTATACGGCAAACAGCCTGTCGAGAGGGAAATCGAACTCACGACCTTTGAAACAAAAGACCTAGGTCTTACCGCTGAGCCATACTAACACGGCCAATTCTTTAATTCTTATTGAGCCTTCGGCTTTTCGTCTTTAATGTTTATTGAAATTTGTAAACAGACAATCACTATAGTGAAGTTGCGGCTCCCATGTGATTTTGGATCACAGATTCTTGCAATAGTACTTAGTTGGCACTATTAGTTGCTTTTGCTGCGTAGCATTAACTGGTGTGCGAAAATCTGAATAGCACAACACTAACTTTGACGAAGCTATAAAGGCCAGGCTACAGGTTTGAAATTGGGCTCCGTCTGGTAGCACCTGCACCAGAAAATAGGCCTACACTCTAAAGACGCTGTGCTCTAAATAACACTTCACTGTGTACCATGTCTACAGGCGGTTACATTTGTGCACAACGGGGATATTTGTGTTGTAGCACAATACAATTTAGTCTCAGCATAATTCTTTTGTGCCCCAGCATAAATCTTATATGCCTTGGCATAGTTAGTTTGTGCCCCAGGACAATTCATTTTTTCCCCGGCATATCTCAACCAATCAGAAATCGAGCTACCAAACGTACGGAAAAGACAGCCAGTCAGAATTGCAGAACAGGATTGCTGCTGCCATCTTAGAGGTTCTAACGCTGGTCTAACGGGTAGGTATAAATATGTTCTTCATTAAACAAATTTGGTGCCTTTTTAAGAATACTGCGTATACTTTTAAGTGATTGTTGACCCAACAGTTGTGCCTGGGAGTGCGTGCGCGAGTTAATTATTTTTTGTTACCTTTCGTTATTAGACATTCTTTTGATCTTGTTGCTAGTATGCCCAATCTAGCGGGGGCAGGCATACGTGGCGTTTCATGTTTGGCCCACTTGGTAACCATTGATCTCTCTTCTTTATAATACACCGATAAACATTCAAAACACGATCATATATTTTGCGGATGAATCATTCCGTTAGTACTATGAATCATCTCCAATTCTGACTGGTTGATTTTTCTGTACGTTTCCTAAACCGATTTCTGATTGGTTGATTTATGCCGGAGCAAAAAAGTATGATGCCGCGGCACATACAGGGTGATTCATAATAAGTACTGAAAAATAGGCCTATGAATGTAGGCCTATAAAATGTAGGCATACACTATAGGGGTGCCTAATTTTAATAGCACATGAAACAAAAACCTTTGTTCAATCTAATAAAGAAGGTTTTCGTTTCATGCGCTATTAAAATTAGGCACCCCTATTGTATATGCCTACATTTTATAGGCCTACATTCATTAGGCCTATTTTTCAGTACTTTATGAATCACCCTGTACAGTTCCGTTTTGTACAAATATACCGCCACACAGCTCAGCCTCTACATGAATTAGCCATACACAGTGCGTGTATGCCTACTGATGGTAGTACACAAACTCTGTCGGAAGTGTACTGGCAGTACACTGTAGTTACTGATGCCGAGCAGGGTACACAGTGTGAAGTACTGTCAGTGAACAGTCTCTTTAGAGCGTACTTCACACAAAAATTATCTTAGAATTTTTTTCTGGTTTTACAACTGGGCATTCACTTTTTCCGGTCCATGTTGTTTTCCTTCATCTCCATCACAAATTCCATCAGTTTGGCATCCTTCGCGTATTCAGTTTTTGAATGCGAAAATGGGCCATCTTGCATGCCTTTGCTGTAGCTATTACTTTTTTACAGCTGGCGACAGGCACATTTTTGTGTAGCATGCTTGGCTACAGATTGTGTGCATATTGATTGGTGACGTCAGCTCGTCTTGTAGCTAGCCAATTCGGGAGCAGGTGGACGAACGCATTCTCATTGGCTGAGACATAAAGTGGACCAGTTTTCATCTTCTTCGTAGATTATTTACTAAGCCTTGCCTTTCTTCCCCCCCCCCCCCCCCTCCCACCCGCTATTATTCGCTGCGGTGTATATCTTCTACAATTTTTACGAACTTTTGGGTAGGCCAAAAGAATAATAAAAAAACAACAGTCATTTCCGTTTTCAATTGTGCCGCTTTCTAGTAAAAACGCTTCAAATATCCGATAATATTCTCCTTATGATTAAAGAAAAAAACGAACGAGTGATACATTTTAGCTAACGTTTCATTTGGTACATGTGTAAGACTGTTCTTTCTCACTCCACGGCTGCGGTCACAATATTTTTTTACCCACAGAGGATGCAGCGCCTTTTCTGCGGAAAAGTGGATTTTGGAACACAACTGGAAGTTCTAAATTCTTGACGCAACAGTTTAATCACCTTGAATAGACTATTTTTTTCCCTTAATTTTTTAGGGAGCCGAACCCGAACCGGGTTGTTTCTACTCCGGAACTGTTTCTTCCAGTATGGAAACCACCCTTCCGAAGTGTCGTAGTGTATTACAGAGAGCAATAACCAAAGTACAGAGTACATTAACTGTAGTTCCCTTCACCGAACTTTTCAACTTTGGCCGCTGTGTGTCGGGAAACAGGCTTGGTTGTTAACATCTTAAAATTCCTTTTAGTTGCTGATTCCTTAAGGCTTCCCATTCAGCTGTTCGACACTGTGAATGCTGTGGGCTCGGTTTATTCCTGCGCCACTGTGCCGATAGGATCGGAGAAGCCCAATCCCTCGCCAGCTCTTTCAGGCTCTATTTGACCTGAAAGCTATATGCACTCTACAACTTTAGCTAAGTCTATTAATTAATTGCTCATTAATGCAGAAAGGAGCAGCGGGGCCCACTTCCCAGCGCTCCCCGTCAAGCACTGAAACCAAAACCGCCAATAATTTGGCCTTTAATTATAGAGGTCCTTAACCACGCTTAACCATATATGAAGAATAAATTTGGTGCTAACCTATTTATTTAACTCTTGTGGGGCCTTTGCTAACTCTTTCAGCAGGACTCACCAGACTCACAGGCCTGCAGCCAACATCATCTCGAACCAGTTCTGAGCGCAAGAGGGGCAGCCAGACTTCTACGCAAGTGAGTCCAGTCTAAGCTCATCAGCTATGCCTAGGATGGATTTCTGTTTTTAATCATACATTAGAAAGTTAACTACATAGACCAGCGGTTCCCAACCTTTTCTACAGTTGTCCTACCCATTAGGACTAGCAGGCAATGGTGCCCCCTCCTCTAACTACAGGGTTGGATTGGGAGGGAGGGGTCGAGCCTTGGTCATGGGCCTTGAGATTCCTCGGGCAGGGGGGGGGGGGGAGGGGGGTTGTGCCATAAGCTTTTCCTGGATGGTCCAGCAACAGTATTTTTAAGAAATGTGCTTGAATTTGAAACATTTTCCTGAAACTTAGGTATGCAATTTTCATATGCAATTTTGATATGCAATTTTCATATTTTTGAAAAATATTTTTTGTTTTAACAAAGGCCTCATGAAGTGGAGGCAGCTACCGTATTTTTAAGAAATAGGCATGAATTTGAAACGTTTCCTTGCAACTTATTTTTTTTTTTTTAATTCTGAGGGGGCCTTCCCATGATCCCGGTGTTTCCGAGCGGCCCAATGCGACACTGCATTGCTGTGTAATTTTTTAAAAACAAAATGAATGATACTGGTTAAGTCTTGGCAGCAGGTATAGAACTGTCATTGGCGAGAACTATGCGATGCATTAAAAAAAAAAGTTCACCACTGATCAGGCAGCGTGTCGCGCCTCCCCTGCAGTTGCCCGCCTCCCCGGTTGGGAAACGTGGACATAGACTATCGTATCTTAGGTCTTCCAAGACTGCGTGGGGTCCTGGTGGTAGCTGCGGCTACTAATACCTCTCCTATTGCTTTTTTGCTTCGGTAGGAGCCGCAACTACCGCCAGGGTCCTGCGTACTCTACGAAGAAGTAAGACGTGGGGCAGAAAGGAAGGGCCACCCTTGAAAATCAAAGTTGGTTAACGTTAGGATAATGAAACTTTGCATGGTATGTAGGCGAACTGGGGGACAACTAACCATGTGTCGATCACTCACCTTGATGCACGTTTTCCAGGTCATCGTGATGCTAACTTTTTAACCATGCTTCGTAGAACCCCAGTGTAAATTAGAAACTCGTAGACATGACAAGGTATGGCCATTGCAAAAAACGGAACGAAATTCGGTACGCTAGTTTAGGAATTACGGAAATTGCAAGCATCGTTCTGTTGTGCTGACCGAGTGGCTTTCCGGCCGAACAGTGAGTGTGAAATAAAGTCCTGTGGTCCTCAAAGTACTACGTGAAGCCTGCTTGGAAACAAACAGCAACTGACATATTGATGACTCGACACCAGCTCGACACAATCTGCTACATTACACGTATAGACAGAATGGTGCTGCATATTATGCAAGTTGGCATAATTTAGTCACCGTGGTCATCTAGAAAATAAAACTAAAGTTCCCCGTCCTTTAGGTTATCATTTCTGATTTTGTTTCAGAGCTGATTACGGTTACTCAATTACGCCAATTTGTGTATGCTGCCAACACCATTATCTACCAATATAATGCATGGTGTACGAATGACCCGGACAGAACTGTTTCGCAAGAAAGTCACTCGGCCAGCACAACAGAATGATGCTTGTAATTTCCCTAATTCCTAAACTATCGTACCGAATTTCGTTCCGTTTTTTGCAATGGCTATGCCTTGTCAATGTCTACAGGTTTCTAATTCCCACTGGGGTTCTACGAAGCATGGTTAAAAAGTTAGCATCACGATGACCTTGAAAATGTGCATCAAGGTCAGTGGTCGACACATGGTTTCTTGGCCCCCCGTTTGCCTACATGCCATGTAAAGTCTTATTATGTAAACATTAACCATCTTTAATTGCCAAGGGTGGCCCTTCCTTTCTGCCCCACCCTGCATATTTTTCTAAGCTATGGCATTACCCCTACTAACAGGATCGTTAAAACGGAAGTCTACATTGGTGTTTTTGGTGTCAGTTTTTTCTTGGCAGCGTGGGGAAAATCGGCCCTTAGTTAAAGGGGTTATAAGTGAAATTTTTGTTCTTATTGAAATATTGTTTTTTTCTTTGAACTTTGCTGGGTAGTCTTAAAATTTAGCCCCGCCCCTGATCATTTCATGACTTCCCGCCCCCCCCTCCCAACCGTGGAAATTTTGTTTGGGGGCCCCTGTAAACTTTATGGCACTTGGTTATCTTCAAAGATTGGGTACTGAGATGATGAATCTTCTAGAAAGGCTGCACTTAGCAGAAACGTGAGAGTGTTCACGCAACCCTCCTGTGTCGAACTTGCAATTACAGAAGTCGTACAGTTTTCCACATTTTACGTATTTCCTGTTTTTTTTTTTTGAAATGTTCCCTGTTTTCCAAGGGAGGGGGGGGGGGTTCAATAAATTGTACAAAATATTCATAGGAAAATTCAGCCATTCAATACGCCATTCAACCTTATGAGTCTCAAACTGATTTTTATTTTGGTACTGTTTTATTAAAAATTAAACTGCCGGGTTTTTACAGTACGTCAAAGTAAATGCAGCAGAATCAACACAAACTTGTTCCCAGCCGGTGAAATCGAGCCTAACCTACGAGGGAACGTCCATTAGTATGTAATGCTTATTTCTGTATTTTTTTATCCCCCCCTTAAGTAACAAGGTGTAACACTTGACAACCCCCCCCCCCTCCCCAACACATGAGTCACGGAAAAAAATCCCTGGAAAAAAATTCCCGGAGAGAAAATTCCAGTAAAATAGTCCCCTCGGAATAAAGACTCCACGATAAAATCTCACATAAAAACAATCCCCCCGGAATAAAAATCCCTGGAAAAAATCCCTGGACAAAAGACCCCATGGAAAAGCGATCAAATGTAAAAAAAAAAAATCTCCGGGAAAAAATCACGAGAATTTAATAAGAAAATGCTATACTGTATATACAAGATCTGAGAATTAAAATGTAATTGAAAAAAATTATAACTATCAACGAATGTGTGTATTATTGTACCTAATAGCATAAGTTTTGATGAGAACGCTGAAGTAGGCCTACGTGTAAACTGCGTTTGATCTAAAATTTAATAAACTTATATGTCTGAAATCTGAAAGGGTAAAAAGGAGAACATTAAAAAAAACTATCTATAACTTCTGTGATTGGCTGTGTGTTGTGTCTGCCGCTCTCGCGGCGGCTGTATATTTAACATAGGAACAACTAAATTTCACAAACGCCCGAAGCACATGGCAGTATCCATGTTTTGACACTCGCTTTGTATTTTACCGTCTGCACAAGACCGTCTGTGAGAGAAGCTGCAGATTTCAATTCCTGGCTCCAAGCCAGTCAATATTACCAAAATCTTATTTCACCAAAGCAGCACCAATGGGCTCAACTTCCTGGCACCCTTGCGAACTGGCAAGGAGTTGGGAGGAGGAACGACACGCAATTTCTACTCCAGTCGGCCTTGGCTCGAGAAACAAAATGTCTTCCTCGCTTTAAGTTTCGTTTAACGTTTAGTCCAGTTGCCAAATGCTGATTTTCGGCCTAACCTGAAAAAAACTGTCCGCACAAAATATTTTTGCGCAGAGATGTTCTACAATATGTCCCTACTCCAAAACATAATGATGCCACCTTGGCGTCTTTGGGGAATTCAAGATGGCATCCAAAGCTGACGACAAAATGTTTTTTTTTTTTGCTTCTAGCGTCTAAACCGTTCATCCGATTGAAAATTACTCGGTTACCAATTATGTTTAGAATACAATTTCCTTCAAAGTATGTTCTATTCATATTTTGGTAAAATTAATCCTTCTTGCCGAAATTCGTTATTTAAGTTATTTACATGTTACTCGTTTACATGTTACATACAACAGTTCTAATTCGGAAAAATGGACGTGATTAGGATTAGATGAAAGATGAAGATGTATATTTTCCAACAAGGGTAATTAAAACGATTTATATTAAATAGGAGCTAAGCTATGGCAGTTTACCTACGTTACAGCGCTGTGCTTTTCGGTCTATTTTAGTGCACATCAAGTGCAAATTAGAAAAAAGTCACCAAATTTTAATTCGTGACTTAAACGGCTACATGATTTTATTCCTGATTTTATTCTTGATACATATACACATATATATACATACACACGTACGCACGTTCAGTTCCGTTAAAAAAAAAACGCCTTCTTTATACGGAAGAAGTTGCAAGATTAATGTATGTGACACTGACCGAAATGTTGATATCTCGAAAACTACTGGACAGAATTGAATGGAACAAAAACTGGGTTGCTTATTATGCTATCAGCTATATTTCTGTGCGTATTACATGTGATGGTATGCAGCCAAATATAATTGGCCGAGCGAGCAGCACGAGTTGATAACTAATAATACATCTTATAAATTACTGGATATAATTTAATAAAACAAAAACTGAATTAATTGTTATGATATATGCTATATTTCTATACGTTTGACATGCAATATTTAGCAGAAAAATATAATATGCAATTCAGTCTTTGTTGCATGGAAATCTTTCCACTAGTTTTCGAGATATCACCTGATATCATTAAGTTTTTCTCGCTCGGCCAATTATTTTCAGTCAGTTAAGTAGTATTTAATAAGGGTAGAAATACAGTAGACAATCTAATAAGCAGTTCATTTTTTGTTTCATGAAAATCTGTCCAGTAGTTTTTGAGATAACTGATTTTCTCCATGGTTGTTATTACGACCCTCGATATAACGAAAAAGGGCGATTTGTTTGACCGGAACTGTACGTACGTGTGTTGTGTGTGTACGTACGTATTACATATGTGTGCTTTTGAGCTTTCTGCTTTTTTTTTCCTAATCAGTTGCTGGATTCGAAGCCGCATTCGAACAGGTGTGTGGAGTGGTGAACTGTTCCTAGACCTGTGGCGGATGTCCCTACAGAGGAGCTCCCAAGAAGTTCCAGTCTAGTCCAGACTATGTTATTTTGGAGCTATGTGCGCATGTATGCCATGACGTGCATTGTGTCACGGTGTCATGCTTTGTTTGCCATGCTTGGTAATCAGTTGTTGTTTGGAATTATTATTTTTTTATTCCATTCCAATTCCTCCTCATTGAAACACCTAGGAGTGAATTGACTATAATTTCGTCAGCATTTTTATCTTTGACTTTATTGAAGTGTCATAAAATTATCATAAAATTTTGTTTTGTGTCATACATATCATAAAATATTAGACATTTTTAGAAACTGCTGTAAAGAATTTCACACTAAGAGGACAAACTTGTATCACGAGTGGCCCATAAGGAAGTCAAGATTTCTAAGAATGCCTTGGTTTCTGGGGTAAAAATGCTCTCCCATCCCCAATCTTGTAATGTTTATAAGATTGTACGCTGGGAAAAGAATGCAATGTTACAATCAAAGTACTATATTCCTCTTGAATTTTCGGTTGTTTGAGCAGCGTAAAGGATGTTAAATACGTACACATTTGCTGTTCCGACCACCTTCATCAGAATGCACAAAAACAAATGACAGTTAGAAGGCCACATCAGAGTCAGTGCAATAAGCCGTGTCGACTGGTGCACCACTGATCTGTATTTGGTAATTGAGTTGTTTTTTTTCCACAGGCACTTGAGGTCGAAGGAGAAGTCGGGTTCAACCAGTTGTCCTATTTTTCCATAGGCAGGGCTGGAGATGTTCATGAGTGAGGCCCTCTGTGTTTGAAAATGACTAATGGCTAGGGATTCGAGCCCCCTGAGGTGGGCGTCACCGAAAGAGTTGGATTGAAGAAGAACTGTAACAGCTTTCCAATTAATGATGTACCCAGGTTTAGCTTTCAGATGAATGGCAATTCCATTTGTGGCTGCTATATTTCTTACGTCTTTCTTGATCTGCACCAGGAGTTTGCGCTTAGTCTCGCATCACTCATGAACATCTCCAGCCCTTGCCTGTGGGAAAATAGGACAACCGGTTGCACCTGACTTCTCCATCGACTTTAACTGCTTGTGGGGAAAAACAACTCAACTACCACATACAGATCTGTGGCAGAAGAGTCGACGCGGCTGATTTGAATGGCACTGACACTCATGTGACCTCTAACTGTAATTTGTTTTTGCTCTTCTGATGAAGATGGTCGGAACAACAGATGTGTATTTAACATCCTTTACACAGCTTAAAACGTACAAAATTCAAGGGGAATAGTAGTTCTTCAGAGTGTGACATTGTGACATTCTGTCGTTCAGATGTCGCAGTAATCGCCGATTGCCGGTATTCAATTCAAGAATGTTCACAAGGCTTTGAAGACTTAACTTTCGTTGTTCCATTTCTCAACAAACAAGGTCGAAAACTCACATCTTTGAATGTTTTCAAGAATGTGTGTTAAACCAGCAAGTCCTTTCATTAAAAATGTGACACATTTCCAAACATTTGTAAATCGTTTGGCTACAGAATATCATCCACAGGTAGATTGAGTAGTCGTAAGTAACGCTTACTTTAGGGTAAGGGGGTGCTGCTCGGTTGCTGGGGCCCCGGGGGGGGGGGGGTCCATTACAAAACTTGCAGTGTGCATAGGTTTCTTTTGCCCGTTTAGTAGCTGTGTTTTTTCCGGGATGCCGTGACTGAAAGGGTTACGTAAAAAAAAGCAACGGAATAGTTTGCATCTTTTTTTTATTTATTTATTTATTTTTTTTTTGCCATGCACGTGGAAAATAAAACCACCAGTAACGCTGGTGATGTTTATTAAGCGCAGTTGAACTGAGGCCAAGTACAGTTAACCAATTTTAGGGCCAGGTGACTGCATGTGATCAACCACCGACTTCTTACAAATCAACGATTTTCTGACTTCGTTACAGAAATCTGAGCTATCGGTCAGGGTAAAAAAAATCTTTTCAATATTTGCTTTATGATGACACGAATAGAAATGGATCGAGTGACCATGTCCCATAACACAGTCGAAAACATGTATACTTAGAATGTCCTTGTTGCTTGCTGACTTCATTTTAGATTCACCTGTTTGTTGCCTAGGCAACGATTCGCCAATTATTATGGAAGCATTGCATGCCTAGCACGTGTTCACCTTTCGAGCTTTAAGGGCACGTGCGTCTTTCTTAATGGTTGGCATTTGCTTTGCTCAGGTAAATTCGGAAACCTAATGCATAGAAAACGAGAAAGTAGACCCTGAGAAGGTTATCGATGTGGCTGCTGAAGAAAAGAGACAGCTTCCAGTCCAAGGATCTGCACGAAACAGCGACTACGCAATGGAAATGCTGAAGCCAGGTCATGGTAGTTGCCATTAGTGAGTCTGGTTTAAAACTGAGAAATCACCTTCATAATTTTCAAACGGCAATTTCTCAATGGAAAGGCAGTAAACGGCAGACACCAGCCAATCACACCGCCTTAACATACGTAGATAAAACGAGCTCACGGTATTTTATCCGATAAAACTGTCAGCGTTGTCCCTCCATGTTGGTCTTACAATCGAATCGTCTAGTTTCCTGGTCTCCGCCACGTAACGCAAGTATGACAAAACTACGTTTAGTAGGCCTAAACCAGTTTCTGAACAAATACAACGTACTTGATAGTCACGTGAGGCATGACGTGCTTACCAGTAACGCACGATTAATCTTTGGTTACCATGGTGACAAAACGATCGGATGGCATCAGCTTTCCACCAAAGCGTGTTAGGCCTAACTGTCATTAAAATGTGAAGTGTGCGCGGTAGAAGCAACTGCAGTACGTAAAATATTAAATGCGGTACTTAAATTAAAAGTTAATAGTTGAAAATAAATTATAAATAATTGTCATAAAACTTGGTAATGTTACGGATCATGTCCTATTTTAAATCTAAGAAAATATTTTTATTAAAAAAAAAAAGTATTACTTTGGTTGACGTGTGAGTGACTGGTTGTCCTACAAGGCTACTTTCGACAAGTGTATGATGGATCGTTGGGGAAGAAAAACTACTTAGGAGACGGTATATTCTCGTTGCAAATGCCAGTCGAGCGTTATTTAAGACTTGGATGAACAATTTCGTGACCCCACAACTAGAAAACAGGCAACCCCAACAGTTATTTTTCACAAGGTGGTGTTCCACTATCGCTGAGGATGACAAGTTAGAGATGCACTAGGCGAGCATTTCCTGATCGTTGGATTGCTCGGTAGGGGTGGCCCTATTCCGGAATGGGCGGAGCCCCATTTTGTTGAAAAATAACTTTTCGTTACCTGTTTTCTATATGCGGGGGTCACAACTTGTTCAAGTAAGTCTTGAACTATCGTTAAACAGTTTTGGGTGAGTTTGATACGGTCCGCAACCACACACTACGCCGTGCTTTTCTACTACCACGACTGAAGCGCCATCTATTAATGTGATCGTTAAGTACGACACTACCAAAATAAATTTTTATGTCAGTCTACAAAGTAGTGAAAACCGCATCTTTCTACGCATACCCATTGTTTTTTTTTAATTAAATTTTCTTATTAGTCAATTTATTTTGGAACACCCTGTATGCATAGACATATTATATTAACGATATACCATATATGGTCAGCTATCAGTGGTATTATTAACCTCAAAAGGCTGGTTGAATACTGACAGGCCTCCCAAACAACTTCAATGAAAAAATAAAATTAAGTAATAATAAAGATTCTTTGCCATAAAAGGAAGAGGCCAGGTCAAGAGAACGGGTTGACATTAACACCCAGCCAAAATTAAAAACAAAATTCTGCCGGCCCATTCGATATTGTCAAGGCAGTGACTCAAGAGGGGAGGTAGGTTGGGTGAGGTAATGTATGTTTTCCTAGGTAAAAGAAACAACAATTTTCAGTCCCCCCCCCCCCTCTGGGGCCAACAACATTTTGTTTGTTATTGCCGGTGGAAAATAACCATTACCTGTGAATTTTGGCATTCACATACAGACCTCATCAAAGTTAGGTGGCGGGCACCGCCTTGACGGCTGCGAGCTTGCTTCCCCTAAGACTTCGCACTTTATTCAGAAAAACAAGTTAAACAGTCGAATTTGAATCTCGTTCGTAAAATGTGGTGGCCTTGTTTAAAGGTGAGGGTCTTGCTTCCAGCTTGAGGAGCTTGCTTTTGTTTCTGAGTGCTTAAGGTGGGTTGACGACACATCTGGCTGTTACGCTGGGGCCCAGATGATGTAGTCCATTGGCTTGCTTCGTCATCTCTCTGAAGTAGAATGATGTGAAGACAGAAGTGCTTCGCCATGATGCTGCTGTCAGGATGTCTGGAACTGGGACGAAGTTATGGAAAGTCCATGACGTGGAGATTGCCTTCAATTCATGTACCGTCACTCTGATGTTGTTGTCAGCACAATTGATGTTTTGATCTTCGTACGCACTTAGGATGACATCTTTGATCCAATATGCGATGGTGCCTGCTGAAGTTTCACCGAAGCTTCTGATGAAGGGTAAAAATAGATGGTTTTTTGCCTCTGCGATATTCGTTGTTGTTGGTTCTGGCGATACTGGACAGAGGAACTTGTACTGGACAGAGAAGGCATTCGGGTTTGTCGCCTATGATCGTGGACAAGGCTGGGATGATGATTGGTTTGGTTGGTTCACACGGTTTTTGAGTTTTGGCTCGGAAATCGGCCCTTGGTATGAAGGTGAACGAGGATTTGCCGGAAACGAACATGTAGAAATCTGGGTTGCTGACAAGGCTTGTACTTCGCTGCATCGTAAACTTATCGCCAAAGTTCTGCATTGGTACGTAAGGTTTGTTAATGAGTGATTGAAGAACGGCAAAGAGGTCCTAATCTGGAAAAACACGGCAGGTTGCTGGTCGTTTCATTTCAAACGATTTGATTACGGTGGAGATGCGCTAGTCGTCAAGGAGGTTGGTGCTGCCTGCTGCCTTGAAGATGAAGTTTAATGCAGAGTGGTAAACAAGGATTGTTGATCCCTTTAGTCCTTCCTTGAATAGGTCGTTAGGAAATTTAGAAGTTCTGATAGAGGGGGGTTGTCAGGATTGACTTTCCCTCTGTTGCACCAATGAAACCATTTTGTCTAGTAGCTGTCGTAAGTTCTCTTGGTTGAATCCCTAATGGCTTTGCTGGCAGTGCGAATTGCTCGTTCTTCATGAATTCATGCCTTTTTGATGAATTTGATTATAGTAGCCACTTGTGAAGGTTTAGAGCGCTGGTGTTTGGGTGAAGTTTGGTTCCTTTTTGTTGTGGTCAGGAAGTGTTGGAAGACTTCTTGAAATGTCGATAATGAGACTGAGAAGTTGAGGGAACCACACTGCTGATGGCCAAGTTTGTGTAATTAGGAAAATCAGGCCTTGTGTCTGAGATACCTTCTGAAGGACCTGTGGAAGCAGCTTGAACAGAGGGTAGACGTAAGCGTAGAGGCTCTTCCAAGGGAAGGTTAGGGCGTTTACTGCCATGGTTTGTTCGTCTGAGAATGGGCTGACAAAGTGGGAAACTCTGACATTGTGCCTCGTGGCGAATAAGTCGATCATTGGGGTGCCCCAGATGTTGAAAAGATATTCGCAGATGGATTTCTTTAGAGTTTGACGAGAGAGAGAGTCAACAATCACATTCCTGTTCTCTGGGATATGGAGTGGCAGAATGGTTGTCTTGAGTTATATGCAAAGTTGGAAGATTGATGAGGTTACTTTGTAAACTTTGCGAGACCTCGTTCCTCCCTCTTTGCGAATGTAAGCTACTGCTTTTGTGTTGTTTACGGCGATTTAAACAATTTTCCCTGTGAGTAGGTGTTGGAAATGGTGTAGGGTCTTAAGGACCGCTTTTAGTTCTAAAAGATTGATGTGGTCTCGATCTTGATTCGTCCATATGTCTGAAGTCTCGTCATGAGCTATGTATGGTCCCCAGCATTCCAGGAAGGCGTCAGTCAACGAAGGAGGACTGGAAGAGGTTCGTAAAATGGAACAGAATGCGAGAGAGTCAGTGTGTCTGACCACCACAGGAGGGTTTCTAGTGGAAAATGTTTGTTTGTTGGAAGAGACAAGTTTGGCTGATCTGGTAGATTGACCCACACGTCGATGTGATAGTGGTGGAGAGATCTGGTCATCCATCTCCCGTAAGGCAGAAGATTTGCCATGGAGTCCATCTTGCCGATGAGGGAGTTTAGTGTCCCTTGAAGATGTAATGAGGTTGTTAACGAAAGGATCGTGCTTGCTGTATGATGTCCTCTATCCTATCTGGTGAAGGCATCACAATTGCAGATTTTAGGCTGAAGGAGACTCCTAAGAGATGAAATCTTGGGCTGGAGTGAGCCTCGATTTCTTGATGTTTACACTGAATCCCAGTTGGTTGAGAAGGGAGATCGTAACTTTCGATTGAAACAGAGGTCTGTCGCCTTTGGGTTGTTTAGTAGCCAGTCATCGAGATAAGCGCTTCCTGCTATATGATTTTAGTTTAGGTGTGCCAAAACTCGTTTCAGTATGAGGGTGAAGATCCTGTGTGCAGCGTTCAGGCCAAATGGAAGGCATTATCATTCGTAAACCGTGTTGTTGTACATGAAGCGGAAAAGGTGCTGGATTGATGCATGTAGTGAAACGTGAAGGTAAGCGTGTATGGCGATTGTCCAGTCGTCTTTTTTCAATGATTGGTGAATGGAGTCCAGTGTTTCCATTTTGAAGTAGCAGTTGTCCATATATTGGTTGAGAGGCTTGAGATTGACGATTAGTCTCTCGCCGCCTGATTTTTTTGGTCACAGGAAGATCGGGCTGTAGAACCCTGGACCCAGCAGGTGATGGCGTTCCTTGGATTTTGGTTGACAGTTTTTGATTGTTGCATGGTGCAAACTGCCTGGGAGAAGATAGGGTGAGTGGCGCTTTGGTGATGAACGTTAGACAAAGACCGTCTCAGATGATCGAGAGGATTTGTTGATTTGAGGTTATGTGTTTCCAGGCAGGGAGAAATGATCTAGCGTCCCCCCACTGGAAGGAAGAAAGGCGATTTGGCATCATTGATTGTCACGGGATTTTTCTTTCCACCTGGAGAGGAGAAGTGGTCGCGTCTATCAAAGGTGGTGCTCTGATAGTTGCGTCCTTTGTTCTTGTTGTAGGGTTTAGTACAAAAGGACTGGTTAATATCAGGACATCGGTTGTGAGAGTTTTCAGAGTTTTTTGGATACGACTTGGGTTTGGGCCAATTATCTTTGTTGCTCTGGTTTTGAAAAGGCTTGAAGGTTTTGAAGAAGGGTTTTTGCTGTTGTTTCTGTTTTTTTTTTTGGGGGGGGGGTGGGTTCCTTGTGAAGTCGAGGTGGGGTGCAAGTTTTGGAATTAATCCTCGAAAGAGGATGGCCAATTCATGGATAAGCTGGTTACGTAGTTGATGCTTGGTCGAGTTGTTGTGATGTGATGCCGCTTGAAGAGCAATGTCACACACTAGTAGAGTGTTGTTGAATATGCATTGGTGAACCAGTTCACTGAATGGTAGGTCGCAAAGCAAGACTTCTGGAATAATTGTGAAATAAGGGTTGACAGTTGTTTGGACTACGGAAGGAATGAGGCTGGCGGAGAGTTTTTCACACAAGGCGTCAACTACAGTGTTGGGGACGTCTGCCTGAGAGGCTACTCATAGGCCTAAGCATAAGAGTTTGTCATTGTTGAATAGGATGTGGCAAGGAATTTTAGCTTTCTTGGGAAAGTAAAGAGCAGTTCCAAAATCCATTTTTATTTACGCAGTCAGAAACTTGGATTGTGGGTAGGTGTCCAAATTGTTTGCATTCGTGGAGCCGTTGCATAATGGTTTGAACTGCCTGGTTTCACGAGGGGACGAGGTGGAGGCAGTTCCTTGTCTAGCTCAAGCGGTTCACCTATGCCAAAGAGTAGACTATCGTTGCATAGCAGGTTTGTGAGGAGTGTTGTAGACTGGCCGAGTACGGCGCGTTGCTTGAAGTTGCGGTTGCCAAAGCCAAAGCTGGTCGACAGTCCATGATTGATGGCCGGAGCGTGGACCAATGAAGGCAAACTGTAAAGAAAACAGCCAGAGACTGTATCTTCAACCGTTTTTATGAGGTCCGAAAAAGGAAAGTTGGATGGGTCGTCAGGGTTGAGAAAGTGAGCATGACGACCCCAGGAGTCGACAAAAGGCGGGTCAAAGAAAGGTCGACGAAAGGCGGGTTCGGATGCATTAGCTGATGTAGTCCGGATGTTTTCGTCATCCTATTGATGGGGCGGTATCTGGTGTGATGAAAGACGGTCAGGTGAAATTACCAGTCGGTAAAAGTAGTATGCTGTGAGGATGCACATCAGGAGGTATCAGCGAGATTTGCTGAAGTAGCAAATGGCAAGGTCAACTAGACGGTTTACCTCCCTTTGAGAAAGAGAGTGGCTGGCTTGGCGGGACAAAAGAGACCCGCCTTTGTGCTGAGAACCTTCCTTGAAGCATGTTTAAACTTGCGCTTGAGTGTGGATTTGGTGTTTTTCACTCCACGGAGGTCACGTTCAGGTGCCGTTATATCAAGTGCCGGGGAAGAGGGCGTGCGTTGACCACCTTGAATCGGAGAGGTTGCAGTAGTGTTGGCCATTTCATCGGTGGCAGGAATGGTCGACTTGCCGGGCGAAAGAGGCGTTATGAGGTGGACCGAAGTTTGAGGAGAGGCTGGATCTTCGGCGTGCGGGACATCAGAGTGGGCGGCAGATGCGTTGACGGGAAAAGGAGTAGTGTCCGGGCGGAGATGTCCTTCTGGGATTGTTTCTTTTTGTTTGGCATGGCAGCCGAGCTACGAAATAAAATTACCTCCTGACAGGCAAATGACCCACAAGTGCATAAAAATATCAAACACAATTTAATTTTCGGTCATATTTACTGCTCTTCGTCATAAAAAAACTCGAACAATTACATAAAAAACGGAGCTTGACACATAGTCAGCTTACTGATGACCCACCATCTTGGAATGATCAGGTAGATGACCACTTATATGACAGAATATGACCGAGCAAATATGACTGAAAATTAAATAGCGCTTGATATTTTCATGCACTTGTGGGCCATTTGCCTGTCAGGAGGTGACTTTATTTCGTATTCCACAGTCTCACTAATTAATTGGATGGTAGCTGGGCTCGTTTGTTGCAGGTGGAGATAGTCTTCAGTCAATGAAAAGCTTTTCAATATTTTTAAAGAAAATACGAGTTCTGAGTAATATTGATTACTGAAAATCCTACGATACAATTTTACATCATCTGCGAATTTCGGCATTATCATATTTGGGTTAATCGTTTTGAGAATAAAAGAAACAGAACGGGCCCAAAATAGAGACCTGTGGAACACCACTTTCGTTTCTAATGTTGTTAGGGTCATAAGTGGTGTCCCACAGGTACCGATGTATACACACTGGGTACTGCCAGACAGAAAGTCAGTGATCCAAAGCAGAATATTGCCGGCAATACCGTTACCAACAAACTTGTTACAAAATATAACATGCGAGACAGAATCAAAAGCCTTGGCATAATCAATCATAATGGTGTCAATTGATAGCAGTTTTATAGGAAAATTGCTATAGATTTATAAGAAAACGAAGGTATATTTACAAGAATTACTGCCCTAAAGGCAGTGGGCCACAGTACGACTCCGTACGAATGCGCTATTTCTAGTGTCACTTCCGCGTACGAATGCGCTATTTCAAGTGTCATTTCCGCATATACGAATGCGCTACTTCTAGTGTCATTTCCGGTTTCAGGTTTTCCTCTCGGCTAAATTGCTCTATCGATTCTACGGCACCACGGAGTAGAAATGTAACCCAGTAATATACAGGTTTTTCCTGTTCGGGTCCAAATAAATAGCAATTAAACATTTCGCACACACGACAATATTCACGCGGAGCCGAAATATATTCACGATTTGTAGGAATCCTATTTAAAAATAGAGGAGTAGTGGGAGCCTTGTCTTCATATTTTTCTTTTTCACGATTTGTAAGACAAATTTACAGCTGAAATTATTTTAGCCGGCTGTCAGGTCTTTCATATATATTGACTCGTCCCTAAATCATAACAATGATTCGAAATTTTCAGGCACTCGACATCCAAACTAGAAAACTCATTTCATTTAGAACTAAAAATCAACCATTCTGACTCGAAATTTCATCAACAAATTCTCATCATTCCTAGGAAAAATAAACCGTATTAGCATTAGAATTAGAATTAGAATTTTCAACTGTGGGACCATACGAGACATGAGATTTGTTACATTTTAGGGGTGAAAGCAAACATCTTCCAGGCTAGCTTTCATGTGCAAATTTGTACATTATAAAAAAAAAGGACTGTAAAATTTATTTCTAAGTCGAAAATGTTCTAAGTCGAAAGTTGCTAAGAACGATGAGCAATGGCTTTGCTGACTAAGGTTTAATACATCCTCTATTTGAAGCTCACTTTTCTACGGTTAATCTCTACAATGCATCCAAAAATTACGTTAAAAGAACTGGAAATAAATGAGGCCAACCAGTTCTTTGAACCGTAGTTTTACGGAACTTTTTAGCAGTGTTTAGGCCTAAATGTTTGAATTAATAATTTCCCTCTTTTTTTCTTTAAATATAAGCAACACATTAAACAGTTATCGGGGATTATTTAGACGTCGGATCGGTACAGGTAAAACTGACTTGAAAATATATCGGTATTACCAGACCAACTAAAACCTTCAAATTCCTCCAAATGTACATATTTTACTGGTCTTCCCTAATTAGAATCCAACCGGATGTTTTATCCAATTTTGTAGAAATATGCAGACTGAAAAAAATAATAATAAAAAAACTGAGCCAAGAATGAGCTTGCCAGGCTCTGCGTGCATCACTCTCAAACAATTTTCCTTTTCTATGAATACTTTAGTGAGCCCGCATGATTCTAAAAAATAATACGCCATAAAGAGTGAAATTTGGCGCTCCAAACGGCGTAATTCGGCAAGTGCCATCATAGAGCTTGCCCATCTGTGTTCCCCTGCATCAAAATTATTTGTTCTCCACTCGCCTTCTGCCATGATTTATGCGCCTACTCGGCCAAGCGTCAACAAGTTTAATAGGTGGGTGGAAGGGGGGGGGGGGGGGCGGAGAAGAATAAAGCCTCCTTGTTTTGGCCCCATCCAGGGTCAAAGCGTTCCCTGCATCTGCTGCCTACCCTAATTATTTTGTTGTTTGGTTTGAAGATACGGTACGCAAAGGCGGTTTGCATTATAGGCTAACTGCTTCTAGTTTCATTTTAAAAATCGTAATGTTTTAGAGCAAGTGGCGAGTAAAACAGTTATTACTTGAAACGTCTCTGGTTGGGGCGTTTCAAGTAATTTGAAGGTGGTAACAGTGGCAGAACTCAATTACTTGCCTGAAAATATGATCTGGGCGGTGACTAGAAAGGGGTCCATGATAGTAAAGTCTTTGCCAGACATGGTCAATCAGGGTAGACTGAGAGACTAACAGCTTCCTTCGGCGGCAGTGGGACTTATTTTGGACGAAATGGCATTTCCCTACGATGTTTGGAGGTCGCCCGGCTCGAACCCCCCCCCGCTCCTCACCAGATTTCTTTATCAGTAGTAATGTCACGCGTGCGTGTATAGTTTTTCATACATAAATGTTCTCAACCCGAATAATACCCCGAGCTGAAAAAATACGAAGCCGTTTCGCGAGGTGATTTTCAGCTTCGGAATGTAACGTGGGCCTAAGAACATTTTATTGATACTTAAACTACGCTCGCAATATTTGAAACGAGAATATAACGTCTCCTAAATAGTTTTGCTTTCCCCAGCAACGATTCATAACAAATTTACCGGAAGTAGTCTAACTCACAGAGAAAGCTGAAGTTAGTTGTTTATACCACACGCATATGGTTCTCGTCGTGTGTTATTATGTGTTACTAGAGGAAGCCCGTGCTATGCACGGGGCCGGTCACATTTCACGGGACACATTTCCCGGGACATTTTCCCGACGACTTGTCAGATTCAGGGACGTGCACAGGCCCCCGAGAGAACAGGGGCAAACTTTTTTCTGGGACTTTTTTTTGGGTGTTTCAACCTCTTTTTACCCCCCTTTTGTAGGACTTTAACCATTTCTGCCCCTCTTTGCACCACTTTCTTAGCCATTATTGTCCTTTTTTGGAGTTTTTTAGGCTCTTTTACAACATCGCTCCACCGAAAAAGGGCACTTTTTCAGAAAAAAAGGTACTTTGCCACGAGGGCAGGGGCTAGAGCCCCCCCCCCTGCCCCCCTGTGTGCACGTCCCTGGTCAGATTGATCGACCACTCATGCCTGGCTTCTTTTTGGCTGCAGGTAGAGTGGGAGAGTGCATTTTCAATGCGGGCGCGAGGAGGGGAGAAGTGGTTTTCCTTTAGGCTTTCCTTTAGGCTTTCCTTTTTCTTTTAGCCGGTCGCCGATATTATTATAAGGATGTATTATGTAATTATTGTCGCTCACACGAGTTATTAATTTAACTTCGAGCAATGTAAGTAATAAACTTGTTATTATTATTATTATTATCATTAAATGAAAGAACTTTGTGTTGTAATTATAGAACAATTGCTCTACTTCCATATATTAAATAAAATCATTGAAAATATTTTATAATATGTATTTATAAATATTTTAATAAATTTCAACTTTAAAATAAATTTAAATATGGACTTAGATAACGTTTAGGAACCATGCATGGACTAAATTTTATTAAGTACACAGTAAACACATTGACCTAAAAAAGGCGTCTGACACAATTGATAATGAAATCCTTTGCATTAAACTCTATAACATGGGGTTTCGAAAGAAAGTGCTTTATAATTTGGCAAGCAATGGGAATAATAGGCAAAGCTGTGTACAAATTGCAAACTTTATCTTTCGATGATATCCTCATGGTATCCATCAATAATAAACAAAAAAATACGTTGAACATCTGCAAACAGGATTCAACTGTATAAATCCATACCTTAATACCAATGAACATTAGAAAACTTTATGCATATAGCTAGCTACCTTACATACTGAGAAAAAAAGTGCAATATTCGCTCAAGAAAACTGCATGGAAAATATTACATGCAATAATTGTTCATGAATTAAACAGTTATCTTCATTACGCTACCTTGAACTTGGAATCAATGAAAAGTGGGAATTTTAACACATATAGAAATCCTAAAAAAAGTTAGAAAAATAATACTACTTTTATGCATGGCTAACAATTCTATCGGAATTGAAGTTAAAAAAAAACTCTTTATAAGTCTTGTATACTTTCCCAAGTAAGAAATGCATGCACAATCTACGAGTGAACTACCGAAAACTATATTGAAACACTTCAAAAAACAATGAATTAGGCAACTAAAGCATTATTTGGAATGTATTAATATATTAATACATATAATATAATATAATATAATATAATATAATATAA
>JAHWFP010236915.1:0-31204 GCA_023313725.1 Lithobius niger
AGGACAAAGAGTCCCAACAGCAACATTAATGATTTCTGCCCAGTGCTCTGCAATAATAATTGCTCTGCCGACGAGAATACTGCAGTCACATCAAAATCGGGTTCAAAAGGCCCTGGTCGGTGTTAATACCTTTATTTTAAGCTACACAAATTGAAAATCGGTTCGTTGGTTCGATCTCTAGGTGGGAGCAAAGGTTTTAGCCCATTTGGCTTTCCGTGTCAAAAATATTGTAGTTACGTTAAAATAGCCGGCGAAAGGCCCTAGGCCTTGTCCATACCTACGTTTTAAACTATAGAACTTGAAAATCGGTTCTGTGGTTCTATCTCCAGGTGAGGACAAAGAGTCCCAACAGCAACATTAATGATTTCTGCCCAGTGCTTTGCAATAATAATTGCTCTGCCGACGAGTATACTGCAGTCACATCAAAATCGGGTTCAAAAGGCCCTGGTCGGTGTTAATACCTACATTTTAAGCTATACAAATTGAAAATCGGTTCATTGGTTCGATCTCTAGGTGAGAGCAAAAGTTTTAGCCCATTTGGCTTTCCGTGTCAAGAATATTGTAGTTACGTTAAAAATCTCGTTAAAGGTCCAGACCTACGTTTTAAGCTATAGAACTTGAAAATCGGTTCAGTGGTTCGGTCTCCAGGTGAGGGTAAAGAGTCCCAACAACAACAACAACAACAACAACAACAACAAAAGGAAATGGCCATGCTGTGGACGCCGAACGGTTTGATTGTTGTCATTAAAATTTGTAATGTGGGGAAATTGTTACGACACGACCCCAAATACCGAATTTCGTTGGTCTATGTCAATTCTGGGCGAGACTATAGAAGTTCAAAGTTGACGTTTAACATGGAAGTTCATGCTGAGGCTTACACAAGGACCGCTACCGCCGTCCTTGATGACAAAATTATTAGATTCACTCCTCGTGTGGTAGTTGGTTACAAAACGAATTGTAGCATGTTTATTCATTCTACGGAAATTAATTAAAACTCTGTAAACATATAGATGGCGGACTGGCAGGATACCTAGCTGTTGAACGAGTTGGAATGAATCATGCCGCTGTTTTTTGAAAGTCATCACTCTAACAATTTTTTTTTGGAGCTTGATAACAGGATCAACAGCATTCATGTTAAGTTCCACCCCAGCATGTAATCGAGTACTGAAGGTATGACTGTCCCATGGCAAAATAAAGTTAATGTATGCAACTTTAATGAAACATACTTTCTAAGATAATACAATAGTTCGATATATTCTGAAAATTTATTGGTGTTTGGAAGAATACGGTTGTACACAGGTGGAGAGTTTACGGAAATGCAAATCCTGGTTTCTTAATGTAGTCTAGTTCTACAGGGTGTTTCAGAATACAACCGACAAACTTCCAGGGCATACTAAGGAGGTAAAGACAAGTCAAAAAGTCGTATACAACACCTATCCAAAAATGCTTGGTTACCAAGATATAGCCCTATTAGCCCCCCATTATTTTATGATCGAGTATTTAATTCATGGCTTAGTGGTAGCCTGTGTCCGATTGCCTGCAAGGTGCATGACTTACCGTGGCCTCATGCTCTAAGGCTAAATTCATTACCTCCACAAACTCGGAAGCAGCACGGTGCACCAACCTGTTGGAAAACTTCGCAATAATCGAATTACGTTCGAAACTGCAATATCATCTAATCTTACCAAAACAGGAACAGCTTGCAAGATCTCAGTATAATGACACGTTTTGCAGGGAAGCGTACCAGAGAATTTTCTTTTCAATGCCTCTCACTGCCCAGCAGTTCTTAACGTTTCGTAATGAAAAACGTTAGAAATAATACTATTTTAAATTAAGAAAGCAAAAGTAGGCAGCAGAACATCCTTTTTTTATTATTCCTAAGGGAAAACCTGTTTTATTACCTTAAACTGGGCAGCCCAGGGATATTTATAGTTCTCGACTTTTTAAAATAAAGCCTTCGTTAACCAGCTGAAAGCCGTAAGGCGAGAATGTAAATGGTCTGTTCCAACTGATGATTCCTGAAGGTTGGGATTGGGAAGAGTTGGAGTGGGGGAGCAACAGTAACCAACTGACACATTGGCTTTATGGCATATGCTGAGCATTGCAAATGCCAAATTTACAGCCGTAGTTGCAGCGTATGGTTATTTAATACAAGAGTTTAAGAATGATGGTTAACATTATCAAAAGGCCTGAAGACCAGATCTACTATTTTGATGTCTTAAGGTGTTTCAGCTTACCCGTTCCGGTCTCCCCCCCCCCTCCCGGCCCAAATTAAAATAGCAGTAAAATGAACTCTCATTTCATTTTTTTTTTAATTACGAAAAAAAAAGTAAACATGAACAGACCCCTGGGCAGGAGGCCGGCATGGGAACCAGTTCCCCCCTCCAAAATGTTTACGCTGTAGAGACATGCAAGTGTCAAGCAGCCAAGTAGATGAGAATAATTGTGATTGAGTAAGCAATTCCAGCTTCACTGCGTGATTAACTATTAACCTCGGGAGGGACAACTGAAGGCGGATGCACTGATTGAGTGAGAGAAGCAAACGAAAATCAGCGTTTGTCAGCCAGTGAGCTCAAAAATGGGATTGAACAAACTTAAGCATGTAAAACGCGGGCATACAATAAACCAAACCGTGTCAGTTTGGCTAATGAAATGGCTAACTGGGCAATGGCAAATGTGAAAATTTATAAACATAAAATTCCTCCAGACAAAAAAGGTAGAACCGTGTGATCATTTGTACATTCACAGTCTTATGAAAATTGTGATATATATTTTTTATTTATTTAACAACTAGCTGTACCCCTAGCTGTCTAGCCGGTTCCCGAATACCTAATTACCGGTCGGAATGGTGTTAACACCCTCCCCCTCGCCCCCCCCCCATCCTCCTGCCTCCCTCCCCCCCCATTCTCTCACTGCATGGTCAGATTGAGCCACCTCCCTGGTCACCCCTTTCCCCTTTCTCGCTTGAACTTCAGTAACACACACACACGCACGTACACGTATGATGAATTTGCTCAGTGCCATCCAAGCCTATTATATATATATAGATTTCCTTGGCAAGAGGTAGACGTAGTTGCAGTTTCAAACACAATTCGATTCAACTGGCTTATCACAAAGTTTTGCTACATGTTGGTGCACCGTGCTGCGTCTGAGTTTGTGGAGCTCACGAATTAGGTGTTAACCCCACAAGATTGTGTATGAGGTCACAATAAAGCGTGCACCTTCCAGGCACTCAAACACAGGCTTCAATTAAGGCGTGACTTAAATACTCGATCATGATATAATTGGTTTCTAATAGGGTGAAATGTCGGTTAACCAAGCATTTTTGGATAGGACTTTTTGACTTGTCTTTACCTCCTTATTATACCCTAGAAGTTAGTTGGTTTTGTTCTGAAACACCCTGTATAGTGTGGAATTTGAAAAAGAATACTTGTGTCTGAGATATTGGTTGGGTTCAAGTGTCCCGTGCTTTTAAAGAGTGTACTTACGAACTATTGTTACCCTTGAGCTTAAAGTTTGATTACGGCATCGGAGGTGCTGGAGAAGTTTTTTCTCACTTTGTCCGACGTATATGTAGCTATACATGTTGGATTGGCACAAGGAATTTGGTAAATGGTATTTTGTTTGGCATGAGTGGGAAGTTTTACTCTTCTTTTTGGATGGGTTTCTATCTGAAGCGCCTGTTTGAGGTTGGGTTGGTTTATGCCCTAGCCTGTTTTGTTCTGGTGAACGTGGGTTTCTTAACTTACGCCTTTTTATGACTTTTACTCCTTAGTTTGTTATCATGTGATCCTGATGATGAGCCTGAGGTGACTCGAAAAGTCGAGAGAATTTGTTAATGTTGTGAAGTTTATTGGATTTTATTCTTTATTTATTTTACGAGATAAGCGACATAAACAGTAACATTCGACATATTTGTTCCTTTCTGGGAGGGGATGAAATAATTAAAGTAGCTAAAAACGGACTGTTTCACTTTAGAGGCACTCGGGCGAATCATTGGGACTCAGATCAACTTAAACATTTTATAAGAAAATGTTACTTTTCCTCATAGTTCAGTATGCTTTAAAAGGTTGTTGTGTTTTGCTGTCGCTAGCACGCAGTTACACTCAGCCACGTAGCTTTTAACACACATTATAATAGGCTACAGACGGAAGTAGTAAAGTAGCACAAAGTAGCGTCAGAGTGTGACGTCATGCATGTACTGACGTCTTCTAATAGCCGCTCCAAATATGATTACTATAGAGGTGTCATCAAACTAGAAAAAGAAAGATAGCTATTAGTGGTGATGAAGCTCACCCTACGCTAGTTAGGAAGTTCTGATTGGTCCAATTGCACATAGGAAGGCTCAACTTACCTGTATTCGCTAATGATCGAAAGAAATTGCGGATACAAAAAAATTGGTTCCACGTCAAAACACTGCAGGAATAACTTCGTGCGGCAAAATACCGTGGGAATAAGGCCGTGCGACAATATACCGATGGAATAACGCCGTCCGCCTGTGGGATAACCACTGTGTGACAATACACCGTAGTAATAACGCCGTGAGACAAGATATAAAGCCATGCGATAATATACTATATTAGAAAACAAAAACGAACCCAATGTAAGGTTTAACTGATCCCAAGTAAAAACAGCAAAGAAACACAAATAAACTTTCCTTACATGAACTTAAGTCCACGTCCAACAAAGCTTATACAGTTTGTCTCAGAAGTCCAGTATCAGGTGAAATACATCCTAAGACTTGGATATGGGTTGCTGATAATAGCATGGTCGTAGGCTATAGGAAGTCACCTATGACAATCCGATGATACTGTCCATAATGACATTGGAGGTCGTATTCAAGGTCGACCAGTTTATATCTTCTAACCTACACAAGATAGGGGCATAACATAAATTAAAAAGTTGTGGGGGATCGTGCTACTTGTACAACACAGGAAGCCGACCCAAAATCGTATGCAAAACAATGGAGAGAATGGCGAAAGAAGTTGGGTAGTGCAGAGATGCCATCCATGGGGCAGCAGGAAATACAGAAATACCTGAACCATCGGCGCCGGTGCACACGTGCGTTTTTTGGACGGACCGCTGCGGCGACGCAGCCAATCAATGCACATGTGCGTTTTTTTGACGCGCGTTGACGCTGCAGTGCCGCTTTGGTGACGTATGTGCGCGATCGGTTCCCTAATTAACCTCGTGTACAAAACATTATAGTTTGAAACCAATCAGACGATATTGCTTTTTTCGCCTACCTCGTGAACAAAAAATATATTTTTAAACGAATGCGACGAATTTTGGTACATTGATGTACTAATTTAAGACGTACCAGGGGAATATGTTATACATCCTTTGCAGATTAACTGAAAAATTCGAATAAGTTCTTTAATTACTTCCCAATGAGTCTTCAATCATTTCTGCGGCAACATTTCATATTTCAGGATAATTCTTTACTCCCCCAATAAACAATTCCATGTCTATTTCTTCGAAATTGGACGCCATTTCGGTAACGCTTTTGCGGTAAACGGCGGACGTGTGCACCGCTCAAGTCACCCAAGGTACTCAGAGACGCAATTGCGTTTTTTTAACGCTGCGTTACCGCTGCGTTGACGGGAGGAATTGCGGTGCAAAACGACCGCGCGAGCGGCGGGCGGTACCGCAACGTCAACGCAGGTACGTGTGCAGTACCCAACAGATGGCACATAAACCAAACCGCAAATGCGGTACTGCACGTGTGCACCGGCGCTCAAACGGAACAGTAATAAAGGTAGAATTATTGCCTGGTTTTGTAATAATGTAAAATAAACGCCAGTGGTGGCAAAATGGCCGGTTGGGCAAGCCTGGAAAAGCTTTTTTTTTTTCAGTTCCGGTTAACCACCAGTAGGCTTTTCCATGCTTAAGTATACCGTGTACTCCGTGACGTATACCTAACGTAAATGCAGGGGTTTCCGTGCGTTTACCTAAATTAATGTAGACTTGGCTGTGCATTTTTTTTTTTTTTTTTTTTTTTTCTTTATTGAGCCTAAGAAGCCTGTACGCTATTCGCTCATATTAAACTGCTACTTACGCTATGACACAGACCCCCGTTACAATGCCAGGATACCACAGAATTGGACGAATACAACTACAACCAATGTACCGTGCAGGGGTGTGGGAAAACCGGGGGAAAAACAACATGGCCCATCACCTACCGAACCGTTGAGTGGCCCTGCAGAACCCTATGACCCTGCGTAACACACACCTCCCAGGCACCTCCCAGGCACCTTCTGGCTGTGCATTTACCAGAATTTAAACAATGGGTCATTGATGCCATTATGTGGAAATTAATGCATGGCTAAATAATTGAAGAGTTGTTTAATTTTGATAAACTCACGTCAAATCGTGTATTTACTGTTGGTATAAGGGATTATACGTAAGGCACCGCCGTAGTGGTGAGGCAGGTTCTCATTTCCCTGGTTCGCCTAAGAATCAATTCGGAATCGAGTAAAATACTACAACCAGGGGGTTGAAACTCTAGCAGCTCTTACAGTCACAACGTAACTTTACAGAAGGGTTACTAACTCACCGCTTGACAAGCACTGCAGACGCATAGACAACATGACATGGAAATCGTAGCCCAAGCCGGCCCACATTGGAGTTCAAAGATGCCGGCAAATAAACATTTTTTTTTCCGTTGACGTCGCACACGTAGGCTATATTTTATAGTAAGCGAACAATAAACACTTCTATAAACACTACGATTACATGAAATTAAATGCCTGCCATTGCAGAAACTATCGACGTACAAAGTCTGGTTTTGTTGACGCTGTTAATGAGTCTAAGAGCATTGTAGAGCAGCTCCTACCTCTTCCACTGATAAAGAGACAAACCGAACATTTAGACGTTTCCACCGTGTTGTTGGCAAGACAAAGTGTTACCACCGTCTTCTTATTTATTTTGCTGTATTTTATTTTAAAGGACGTTAGCCTTTCGCAGTCCATTTGTACCATCGCTGAATAATCCATCGGCGATTGAATTAATTTTGCTAGCAACGAGTAAAGAAAGATGGAACGCACAATAACAATACCCAAGCGCGAGCACAGTGAAACGGGCAGAGAGCCGAGAAGCGGGCAATAAATAGGTTATTGTTCGCTTTCCTCGTGCCAATAGCTAACAATACCTCGAGCGTTGCGTGCCCTCGACATTGTTAGCTCTTGGCACTCGGAAAGCGAGCAATAACCTACACAAACTGCCTAAACAATTCGTGGTAATTTTACAAACCGCATATGGCTAATGTTATATAGCTAACACAATGCACCTTCACGAAATTCGTTCTCCCACGCTATCCGCATTGTAGTTTGCCGGCCATTTTTAAGCTGCAAGATCGCAACGTACGGTGGCTTATTGGGACCATCCTTGGGACACACGAAACGTTTATGAAATCGGAACAAGATGGCCAATGGCGCGGGAGCAGTTTACCATCTACCGTCCTAGGTTGTAGTGTGTCTTATCCGGTGTTGAAACGCCGAAGTTTCGGTTTCATGCAAGTTTTGTGTATATAGAAAAAAAGTTGTGTTAGTCTGAATTAGTCACCGTAGTAACAACACGCGTTTTCTTCTGTTTTCCAGCCGCTGTTTGTCCCTGCATTCCGCTTGTCCCCCTAGTTGATGATGACGTCACTAAATATACGCAACTGATTGTTGCGTCCGTTGGAGTATGCTCCTCCCGTAACGAATTGCTCTAAGCTACAACTGGTTCAAAGGATTTTAGCGAGCGTAAAAAATAAAGAAACACGCACGTTGCAACAATGGGCTAGCTCATAGGTTTGTTAAGCCATGTTGTTCGTTAACAATGCGGTCCAGTGTCGTGCACTGATACTTTACACTTTCCATTCAGAAGAATGACATTTTGAAATCAGGGTGTTAAGTTAATGTGAGGAGGAGGGGGTTGGATGGAATATGTTGACATATCCGTTTCTTACTATCTGGACTCTTCAGTTACACAAAATTAACCTATTACTGTCGAATGCGTAAATGTTAATAAGACACTGTCTGCTCCGTTTTCCCACGTATAACGTACTAAGTTAATGACATCGGCCAAATTGGCGCATCGGTTGCATGTATTTATGAGGGGAGGATTTAACGGGGGCGGGCCCAAAGGCTTTCTACTTAAAGGGGGCTTACTAGTAAACGACAAAACTCAAAAATGGTTTAAATGATCGTCTCTGGCGCTATAATGAATGTGCACGTTAAGAGCGGGAAGTAAACAGCAAAAGAAAACGCCATTGCATTTTTGGAGACAAAACGGAGCTTTTCAGGGCTTGCCCATTGCCCTTATTTTTTTGCCTTAATCCGCCATTGCCGGTTATTTTACAATATTACCGAAACCAGGGAAGAGTGTGTTACTGTTTCGTTTGATGGTTCAGCTATTTCTGTATTTCCTGATGCCCCATGGATGGCTTCTCTGCAGAACTCAACTTCTTTCACCAATATCTTCCTTGTTTTGCGTACGATTTTTGTTCTGCTTTTTGTGTTGTACTAGTACCGGAATCTCCACAACTCTCTATTTTCCTTTATGCCCCTATCCTGTGTACGGTAGGAGATACAAGTTGGATGACCTTGTATACTACCTCCAAGGTCAGTTTGGATAGCATCACCCGATTCGCCATAATAATAATAATATATAATAATATATAATAATTTTTTTATTACAAATTACAAGTTGATTATACAATACAAATGGATACAGCCTATAAAAATCATAATAATCAACAACAAAAAATGATTAATAGTCAAGTCACGAATGATTTATTTCAGCATTGTTTGTGCTTGTCAATACAAAATACATAATATTTATCACCTTTAGATATGCCCTAATTTTGATTATTATTCGTTACGATTGTTTGAATAAGTCCATTAAGCAATATTTTCAATGTATATTCAATACAACTATTTGTAAGCATAATTCTTTATAGGTCTTTCAATTCATATGTTAATGGGTTCTTTATGATTCTGTTTAGTTCACTATATGTCGTACAGTTTATCAAACCAATTGGTAGTTTATTAAATATATTTGCTAAATAATATGCTGAGTTTTTTTTCCCATATTCATTTCTAATTTTAGGTAATATGTATTTTCTTTTTTTACCTCTAAGTTCCGTCTTCGTTGGCTTTAGTATATTTTTAAGGAAATTTTGTTTAAAATAGTACTTTTTAATTATTATTGATTTCATTAAATTTTCAATATTTAAAATTCCATTATTTGTTCTGATTTCTGAAGTTGCTAATTTTGTTTCATTATTTTTGAAAAGTATTTTTATCACCTTATTTTGTATGCTTTGTAATCTTTTCAACATATAATTATTAGTGTTTCCATATATTTCAATACCATAACGTAAGTGTGCTTCAATCCATGCATGATAAATTGTTTTCAGATTTTTTTTATTTACTATATCCTTAATAGCGTACAATTTAGGCAGCATTCCTCGTATTTTTTTAATTAAGGTATTTATGTGTTCATTAAAAGTCCACCTGCTGTCTAATGTTATTCCCAAATATTTAAATTTATGCACCCTTTTTATTTTTACACAGGTATCATCACAAGCAATACATTCTGTGTTAATTTTAAATTTATTACAGTTTTTTGTATGTAAATATATTTCATTATTCTTCATATTTTCTTTCATATGCACTGTTCTTATTATCATCCATTCAGTTTTATTTTCATTAATAAATAAATCATTTTGTGATAACCATTTTTGCACATTATTTATATCTTTTTGTAAGTTTGCTATCATAGTTTTTTGATCATAGTGAATCGATATCAAAGCTATATCGTCTGCAAATAGAACGATTTCAGAGAATTTGAGAATTCTTTCAATTTCATTTATATAAATCAGGAATAATAGTGGCCCCAAATTGGAACCTTGTGGTACACCAATCTTCATATCTGCCAAATTACTTCTCATATTTTTTATTTTACAGCATATTTTCCTTTTATCCAAGTAGCTCATATTCTCCATTTTACCTCGTATTCTCATTTTATTACATTTTTTTATTAGTATATCATGATTTACAGTATCAAATGCTTTTTGCAAGTCAATAAATACAATTCCCACATATTTGCCTTGATCGAGTGCTTGGCTTACATAGTCATTAATTTGTCGTATTGCATCCATTGTATTTTTTTGTTTCATAAATCCATATTGATTTTTTGAAAATAGATTATGTTTTTCTAGAAAATTTAATATTCTGTTATTAAATAGCTTCTCTAAGACTTTGTCTATTACAGGTAACAGAGATATTGGTCTATAGTTAATCATTTCATTTTTTGGCCCTCTTTTGTAAATTGGCCTGATAATTTGCATCTTACAGTTTTCCGGCCATTTTTCACATTTTATTATACTAGCAGCTAATTTATCAATAAAACACAACGCAGCATTGGTACTTAGAATATGCTTAGCTAGTAATCCATCATATCCAACTGCATTTTTAATTTTTATTTCGCTTATGGCTGCTTTTATTTCACTTTTTGTAAAATTTAATATTCCCATTGTATTATCATTTATGGTTCCATTTTCATTGATTTGTTCCATATCCATTATTTTCCTTTTAATTTCAGCATATTTTATACCGATTTTTTAATTATCGAGCCATAATGTATATTAAATTTTTCACAAATTTCCGTTAATTCCATATTTTTAAATGCCTTAATGATACTTATATCATTATTATCATACCTATTACATCCTGTGATTTCATTAATCTTTTGCCACATTGTTTTAATTTTATTTTTGCTATTATTTATTTCTATTTCATAATATATAAATTTCTCATTTTTAATTTCTTTAGCCACTAGTTTTTTTAGTTTTTTATATTCATTATTTATATTTCCTTGGTTAGCACTTTTATTTCTAATTTTCTGCCACAGTTAATTTTTTTGGTTTATAAGTTTTATAAGACGTGGATTCATCCATTTCTTTTTAAATTCTTTTTTTTTTGTTCCTATTTCTTGTGTTTCTTGTTTCTGCTGTATAC
Source organism: Lithobius niger (assembly GCA_023313725.1). NCBI lineage: Eukaryota > Metazoa > Arthropoda > Chilopoda > Lithobiomorpha > Lithobiidae > Lithobius > Lithobius niger. The sequence goes on from JAHWFP010236915.1 coordinate 11,007, forward strand.
ACATCATAAATATCATTTAGCTTACCAATAATCAAATTATATATCCTATCTGGTTCATCAAGATCATTTAAAAGTTCCTCCCAATTTGTGTCTTCAATCTGTCTTATAATATTTTCATCATCATAAATTGTTTTATTTATATCATTATCTAATTCATTATCATCAAGTTTCTCTTCCTTTTCAACAATTTGTATATCTTCATACTTCCCAAGGGAAACAAACGTAAAGAAATGATCAGCAATCAGCTATGATTCGGCTAGTGACTCCACTCTCCAGATATTGGACACAGTGCATCACAGTGGCCTGCGTGTGGCGACTGGGGCTTTTCGAAGTTCTCCAGTGGTCAGCCTCTATGCTGAGGCCTCGGAGCCACCTTTGGCCATTCGTCGGCGACAGCTTGCCATTCAGTATGATTGCGTGCTGTGCAATCCAGTCCTGCTTGGTCCATGGTTTTTGGGCCAGACATGCGAGTCGGTAGACACAGGGTGGGTAAGGGTGATTTCCGCGATAGGCTCCAGCAGTCCTGTCAGGAGATAGCCTTTGAAATGCCCTGCGTCTTGAGGCTTGGGAGAATGCCAGTTGCCCCTTGGCTTGTCCCAGGTGGTAGTTTCATTTTTTCTCTGGCGTCCCTCCCGAAGGGTTCCACTCTACCAGCAAGGTACTTACAGGAGTTCCGGCGGCTGAGTTCTCAGTACGCCGGTTATCAGTGCCTGTTTACTGATGGGTCGAAGTCCGACGTTGGCGTGGCATGTGCTTGTGTGTGTAGGGGTGTAACGGTTGCCCATCGCCTTCCATCAGGCTATTCTGTGGTCTCTGCAGAGCTTTTGGCTCTTGGTTTGGCGGTGGAATGGATCCTTGACCTTCAGGGCACGCATTTCATTGTCTTTAGTGATTCCATGAGTGCCCTGGAGTCCTTGGCGAATTACAATCCTCGGAACCCCTTGACACAACGTGTACAAGCTTTGCTTTCCCACTTGCCTGGCCAGCGGAAAACCGTGCTTTTCTGCTGGATCCCGGGCCATGTTGGGATAGCAGGGAATGAACAAGCTGATTCTGCTGCGAAAGGGGCCCTTTCTGGCCCTCTCGGTAGGGATCTCAGCCTTGTTCCCTCAGATGCCTTTCCAACTCTGCGTCTGAGGTTACACGCTTTTTGGCAAACCTTGTGGGACAGACAGGACGGTAATAAGTTACGGGCCATTAAAGGCACTGTCGAGGAGTGGCACTCGGCGTGTCGCCGCAGTCGCCGTGAGGAGGTTGTGTTGGCCCGTTTGCGAATTGGTCACACCAGACTTACTCACTGTTTCCTTTTGCGGGGGGTTGACCCACCTGAATGTTCTTGGTGTCGACGGCCACTTACGGTCCGGCACTTACTTGTTGATTGTCGCCATCTTGATGGTGTTCGTCGTCGGTTCCATCTTCCGCATGACATTGCGCGTCAGTTGGGCGATAAGTCTGTCCTCCTGTCCGGTGTTTTTCAATTTTTGCAGGAGGTACAGATGTATGACAAGATTTAGATTAGGGGTTTGAATAGCATCTCTGTAATGTGTGGTGCAGTGGCAACCCGGACCACTGACTGTGACTGAGGTTGGCGCTAATGACCAAGTTGTCGACGCGCCATTAAGCCTCAATCCCCCGCCCCCCTGATCAGCAATTTTTTGTTTAATCACTCCACTTACTTTCTTTTGTAATTTATTTTTCACAAAAATGTGGTCAATGCATGATTCAACCAGGCTGTTATCTCTTATTTCACTCCTAGTCGTGCTAATTATTTCACATTCGAACCCATTTTCAGCTAAAGTGTTAAGATATTTATCAGCTATCATTTTATCGTATTAATTTAAAGTTAAGTGCTTATCTAATATGTTAATGTTCATATCTCCGATTATAATTTGTTTATTGTCCTTATCATTATTAGTTATCAACAATTTTTTTATTTCTTTTATGAAATCATTCTTATTGGAATTCGGTCTTCTATATACTGCAAATATGTTATATATATTATCTTTACTTTTCCAAGTTCAACTTTATAGCCTGATTACCAGCTAGTAAAATTTCAGTACAATCAAATTTAAGATTCTCTTTAATAAATATTGCAATTCCTCCTCCCCTACTGGTTTTTTCTCTAATTACCCATTCAGAGTTATACCCTTGCAAGTTATACAATATTGTTTCAATTTTTTTTATATTTATTTCTGTAAGTATCAGGACATCCCACTTTGTCAATTGATTTTCAATTATTATTTTAAACTCATCCCAATACTTTCTTTCTTATACTTTTTTATATTACAGTGTATAATATTCATTTTAATATGTGTCATTCAGTATCCAACAATCAAGGTCGTTTATACATTCAAAAATAATTTCATTTTCATTATCCTCATCCATTTACTCTTAGTTGTTTAAAATCATCTTCTGTCTTTATCTGTACTATAACTCGATCATTTTCTTTTTTTTTCATCATAAGTTTCCCATACTTAAACCATACAAACTTCACATTGTTGGCTGTCGCAAATTCCTTTGCTTTCCAGAATAATTGTTTGTAATATGTGGACATGTTTTCATTTATGTAGATTCTATTTGCATTTCCATTGTTAAACACATTATTATTAGTGACCACTTTATTTTTCTTATTCATCCATTCCTCTTTATTTTCTCTATGTTTAAACTGAACAATAATTGAATGAGCAGGTTTCACTTTGTTCCTTGTATTTAGTCTATGCACAACATCAATTTGTTCAGCTTTGTAATTTTGAATTCCAATTTGTTTTGCTATTTGTTCACATATTTCTTTAAGGTCTTCATTCTCTTTTACTTCCATATTTGCAATTTCAATGTTTCTGTTCCTACTATATTGATATGTCATTATCATTTCAAGTTTTATTTCTTTTAATTCTTCTTGCACTTTTCCATCTTGTTTTCCTCTTCATTTTTTCCTTCTTCTATTTTTTTTACTCTTTGTTTCAGTTTTTCATTTTCTTTTTTTATGTCTTCATTCGTATTTTCAATGAATTCCATAGCATTTTTCATATCTCCAAATTCTTTTTTCATTTCTTTAAATTCTTGTTTTATTTCTTTCATTTCTCTTCTCATATCTTTTATTTGTTTCAGAATTTTGTCTTCCATTTCAGCAATAAGTCTTCTAATTTCATTCATGTTTTTTTTCTGAAATTGACTCCTCTTCTCCTTCACTATATGAAGCTTTTTGTTTTCTGCATCTTAAACAACACCATGTTGCCTGCTTTTTGTTCCCATTGCTTTCCATGTTGAACTACTTACATTTGCACAATCGAAGTGATATTTTCCTTTGCAACCTCCGTTGCATATTACGAAATCGTTTCCCAGTTTCTCCTCACATTCTTGGTACCTCGACATTTTACGATTTTTTAGCTTTTTTTCTTTTTTTTCTTTATGTTCCCTTGACACTTCCGTACTTTTCACTTTTCTTTTTTGCTCGTTATGGCGATGTATCGTACAGCTTCCGTACTTTTCCGGACGCGTCCACGTCTTAATTCACTGATCGAAGCACAAAATCCTCGATTCTCAGTTAGATACGATATAAAGCAACCCAGTTTTTTCAGTACGTTATTACTGACCTCTTAGATATCGAACTACCGCATCAATCCACCTCCAGTAGTTCGTTATTCTTCTGATTTTCACAGATTATCGCAGGTCGCATCACGCGCGGATTCCAATCAATTCCAATCAATAATAAATAATAATAATAATAATAATAATTTATTGCATACAAATTGCTCGAAGTTTATAAAAATACTTGTATGAGCAAACAATAAAAGGACACAAAATAAATAACACACATAAAACCATTATACACATAATATACACAAAATAATTGATTTCATTTCAACATTAAGGTTCTAAAAAAAATCACATTTCAAATTATTTCATTTAACAAAAATTCTTTTAATTTCAATTTTAATTCATTTTTATTATTAAATATCAATAATTCATTGGAAATTCTATTAAAAATATTTGGTATGTAATAATTTCGTCTTCTTGTACCATATTAACTTATTGTACCACTTTGGAATAATAAATCTGTACTTGTTTTGCCTAAGTCTGATTCTTTTCTCATCATTGTAATGTTTATATGTATTATCAAAGTAATTCTTTGTTATAATTTTCTGATCTCTAAGCTTGTATATTTAAAAAAATGTATTTTCCAGATATTACACGGATGTTTTTTTATTATTGTTTCCAAAGAGTACTTTCACGATTTTATTTTGGATTTTCTGTAATCTTTTTACTATGTAATCAGTGGTAAAAACTTAAATTTCAATACCATATCGTAGGTGACTTTCTACCCACGCATCATAGAGAATTTTTTTTTTTTTTTTTTTTTTTTATCTAGGACGTTATTCACTTGAAACAGTTTAGAGAGAACACCTCGAAGTTTATTTATTAATTCAGTAATGTGTTTTTTTAAAATTCCAATGCATGTCAATAGTCAAGCCCAAATATTTTGCATTTTGTTTTATTTCTAATTAAATCTAATAATATTGGATTTGACCAAACTGCTAATAAGTGACTTCCTATACGAGCATTTTATTATCAGCAACCCATATCCAAGTCTTAAAGTTGCATTTGACCTGGTACGGGACTGCTGAGACATACTGTATATTAAATTTGAGCCGAAATTTCGGCTTTAACATAAGATGTTGAGGTCAATCTTACAGTAAAGACTATCGCCTTTACTAATAACGTCGTGTAAAGCCTACATAACATACTCCACGTAGCGTGTGCTTCCCCTTTCCAAATCATATTAGTTACCTCTTGGTGAAAAAAAATGATTTTCGAACTGGACCGTAAAACTAGTGTAGAAACGCCTCGCATTTTGCAAATTAAGTGTCTACTGATATGAAAACTTATATGTGGTTTAGAAACGTTTATTAGTATTAAAAACGCTTAAGCGTATAAATACGGATTTAAGCCTTAAAAAACTTAAAGCCCTAAAGAAACAGATATTAGAAAAAGACATGTAAGCCATCAGCATCGCACTAATACGTGTAAAAGAATCTCCAGCGACCCAAAAAACAAGCTTGAGCTTCTTTTACACGTATTAGTGCGACGCTGATGGCTTACATGTCTTTTTGTAATATCTGTTCCTTTAGGGCTTTCAATTTTTAAGGCTTACATCCGTATTTTATACGCTTAAGCGTTTTTTAATACTGATATCCCTTATTTTTTTTTTCTTGTTTTAGCAAGAATAACACAGAAAAGAACACTGTAATTACCTTAAAATAACTGTTATAAGAGAATATTTTCCATGGCTGATTCGTTTTATACTGCTAAGAGTAACTTTTGCACCCAATATCATGTTTTTAGCTTGATCTATAAGAATTTGTTGCCCAAACCCCTGGGAGGCATCATGAGGAGGTTCTGGGGCGGGAAGGGGGGGGGGGGGGCACTGATGGCACTTTGGGTATTTCATGGGGTCCATGCGGCTGGTTCGATTTTTACTGTTAATAAAGACTTGTGTACCAAATTTATGTTTTCTGCAAAAATTTCTGCAAAAATTTGTTACTCCATTTAATGATTTCTGCCCAGTGTTCTACAATAATACTTGCTCTGACGATGCGAATACTGCAGTAACATCAAAATCGTGTTCAAAAGGCCCTGATCGGTGTTAATACCTACATTTTGAGCTGTACAAATTGAAAATTGGTTCATTGGTTCGATCTCTAAGTGAGAGCAAAAGTTCTAACCCATTTGGCTTTCCGTGTCAAGAATAATGTAGTTACATTAAAATAGCATGCGAAAGGCCCTAGGCCTTGTCCATACTTACGTTTTAAGCTATAGAACTTGAAAATCGGTTTTGTGGTACGATCTCCAGGTGAGGACAAAGAGTCCCAACAGCAACATTAATGATTTCTGCCCAGTGCTCTGCAATAATAATTGTTTTGCCGTCGAGTATACTGCAGTCATATCAAAATCGGGTTCAAAAGGCCCTGGTCGGTGTTAATACCTACATTTTAACCTATACAAATTGAAAATCGGTTCATTGGTTCGATCTCTAGGTGAGAGCAAAAGTTTTAGCCCATTTGGCTTTCCGTGTCAAGAATATTGTAGATACGTGGGAAATAGCCTGCGAAAGGCCCTAGGCCTTTTCCAGACTTACGTTTTAAGCTATAGAACTTGAAAATCGGTTCAGTGGTTCGATCTCCAGACGAGGACAAAGAGTCCCAACAGCAACGTTAATGATTTCTGCCCAGTGCTCTGCTATAATAATTGCTCTGCCAACGAGAATACTGCAGTCACTTCAAAATCGGGTTCAAAAGGCCCTGGTCGGTGTTAATACCTACATTTTAAGCTACACAAATTGAAAATCGTTTCATTGGTTCGATCTCTAGGTGGGAACAAAGGTTTTAGCCAATTTGGCTTTCCGTGTCAAGAATATTGTAGTTGCGTTAAAATAGCCTGCGAAAAGCCTTAGGCCTTATCCATACCTACGTTTTAAGCTATAGAACTTGAAAATCGGTTCTGTGGTTCGATCTCCAGGTGAGGACAGTGCTCTGAAATTAATAATTGCTCTGCCGACGAGTATACTGCAGTCAAATCAAAATCGGGTTCAAAAGGCCCTGGTCGGTGTTAATACCTACATTTTAAGCTATACAAATCGAAAATCGGTTCATTGGTTTGATCTCTAGGTGAGAGCAAAAGTTTTAGCCCATTTGGCTTTCCGTGTCAAGAGTATTGTAGTTACGTGAAAATAGCCTGCGAAAGGCCCTAGGCCTTGTCTAGACCTACGTTTTAAGCTATAGAACTTAAAAATCGGTTCAGTGGTTCGGTCTCCAGGTGAGAGCAAAGAGTCCCAACAACAACAACAAGAACAACAACAACAACAACAAGAAATGGCCATGCTGTGGACGCCGAACGGTTTGATTGCTGTCATTAAAATTTGTAATGTGGTGAAATAGTTACGACACGACCCCAAATACCGAATTTCGTTGGTCTATGTCAATTCTGGGCGAGACTATAGGAGTTCAAAGTTTGACGTTTAACATGGAAGTTCATGCTGAGGCTTACATAAGGACCGCTCATGGACTGGCCGATCATGCTTCTTCTTTAAATTACAACTGTAATTAAAGCACAAAAAGTAATGAAAGTTTGGCTCTACGATGAAGATAAGGCAGTTTTGATTTGGCCGTCGCATATTGAAGAGGTTCGCACTATGGTAATATAACGTGCGATAGCTACTATTCAACGTGATGTATAACGTCACATGTCGGAGAGCCAGCAAATTGTCAACGTTCTTTAAAGTTTCTGCTGCCTCGTGCCCACATGAACCTGGGATAGAACGACAGCAGTACTAAGACCGTGGGATGATATTTCGTGTAGGTACTGTTGCCCAGAGGCGTGGATCAACAGATGTGCTAGCAAAACAAAATGACCCATCGAACGGGGAAGACAAATTCTTTCTGGTTTATTCTTAGGTGAGTTTAATACAGTTCAGAAAGAAGGGGGAAATCTATTAAACGGGACGATATGAACAAAACGTAAGTTGTTTACGTAATGAGAACATTTAAACCTATAAAATACCTCCAGACAAAAAAGGTAGAGGTAGCGATTAGACCATGGGATTCTTTGTATTCATAGGCATATGAAAGTTGTGATATCCACCCAAAACCAAAACTGATATAAGAGAAGCAGTCAAGTTTCCAAAAAGGGTCGGCCCTTGAAAGTAGTGATATCATTCCACCAGGGAAAGGCCGCCAAGGTTAATCCTATTAGCCAACTTAATCGCACCGAATAATACTTTGGACTTTAAATGAAAACTTGAAAATTGCTACCGCTAGTAGCATTCTTCTAGTTTTCATTTAACTTTCGAACTGTTAGTATGTGCGATTAACTTGAATCAATCTGTCCATGTGCTGTTATTGTTGGCTAATTGGCAATTGTATGGGGTTTGAAGTTGGGGGCAAGGCTTAGTTTTACTAAAGCTCGTACTTTCACTAATGCACGTTGTACTAATGCACGTTGACTAATGCACGTCTTACTATATGCAGTTTTACTAAATCACGTTTTACTAAGTAGTGCACTTAAAGGTGCTGCAACGAATCCATTATTTTTTCTTCCGAAAAAATCAGGTTCTGGTGGAGCCTGATCACATTGTTACTATTATTTTTTTCCACAAATCCTTGCAGCCTTAAGTCCTGAAGCAAACTAATCGTGTAGATCAAACTGATCCCAATTTTGAACCTTACTGGGGGTTTAGAAGTACAAAGAAAGAAACCTAGTAAGTTTTTTAAGTTTTAAGTGCAATAAAATATGAAAAAAAAACTAGATAAATTCGACTTCGACGTTAAAAAAAACTTCTGCATGACATATCATTTTTTAAATCAATTATCGGCGTTCGGGTTAAGGCTTACAAACTTTTCAAGCTACAGAAGCAGACTAAATATTTGAACAAGGTTGCATACATATTTAGCAGTTAAAGGATCTTACGAATTTCACGCTCAAATTCAAAAACATCAAATCCCGAATATGCGAATATGCGAATTTTCGGCACGCTGCTGACTAAGGATGGACAAATTAATCCGTCTGTCTTCTTCAGGCCACCACAAGTAGTTAATTTACAAATTTACATTAATGTAAATAATTTAATGTAAATAATGTAAATTTGTAAATTAACTACTTGTGGTGGCCTGAAGAAGACAGACGGACTAATTTGTCCATCCTTAGCCAGCAGTCTGTCGAAAATTCGCATATTCGCATATTCGGGATTTGATGTTTTTGAATTTGAGCGTGAAATTGTCTTCGTAAATTGTTTCGAACATTCAAAGTAAGATGGTTCGTTTTTTCAAAGTTAAAGGATCATTTCCACTCTAGTGCAAGTGTGAAAAACTCCCTTGCTAAACACTCACATGAAAGCACGTTCAATTTTTCAATTAAACAGCCAGACGAATGAACAAACGGCAGTAGTATAAGCGCTTCGAGAATTTTGTTACAAAAATTCACATTTTTTTCTCAGTACTTTCCATTATGACCTACCGCACGCCACTCAGAAAAGGAAACAAAACACAGACGATATTCAAGAAAGCAAAAATCAAACTAACAGTTCATTTGTTCGGCACAGATATAATCTTTTTCACACGCTCCACAATTACAGGCATCGTAATTAACCAATTATCGAGAAACCGTTCATTTCCGTTTTTGCAAATTGCCGGTGGAGACAGCAACTGAAAATGAGTTTTAAGCCTAACATTTTTTTCCGTTTGTCTCCTTTCCCGCCTTTTGTCTCATTTCCCGCTTTTCTCTTCCACGGTCACTGGCATGGTTATAGGCCCACTGCCTTACATCCTCGTGAATTAGCGGATGTGACGATTGTGATTCTTAAAGTCAGTCGACGCCTCGTCGAACAATACAGTTAGGGAGCAGTCCACTTCTTCCGTATTGTCCCTTAGTGGTGCATTCGGAAAACGGTAGTAGGAATTTTAAGACTCCTCCTACTTTACGAGCCACATGGCACGTAATTGTTGGTCTTATCGTATAAATAGCTGACGACATGGCTGAAAGGTTTCAGTTATTTCTCGATCGGTGCGCCGATACCACCAGACTTGTGTACACGCACAGATCGTAGTGAGCCCTTCTCTTCGTACTAATGGCGAAATTTACGGTAAGTTCTAGGTTAGACCTGTGTTTTTAAATACTCGTATTCTCAAATATATGTGGATTTCATATGCATGGATTAAAGTACGTATGTATTTACGGCAACTTGGTAATGGGGCGGGAAGTGGGGGGGGGGGGGCGGCAAAAAAAAAATCAATTTTTCATTTTTATTAAAAAAATTTGTTTAAAGTATCTATTTTATAATTTTGGACGTTTTACGTTGTTTAATCCACTAAATTTACTGAAAAAAAACTGTTTTTATAGGTTGCTGTGTACCAGTGGCAATATTTTTAAATATTTTTAAACGCGTGCAGCCAAAAATTAGGTTTTTTTTTAAATTTAGGTGTCATATTCTACAAAACTACTGCAATCTTGATTTTTTGCAGGGAGCTTCCTTAGGTAGTTCTGTACATAATCGACTACAAAAATTCATGGTTTTCCATGGAACACTCACGTTTTTAGAATTTTTATATAATAATAATCGCGTTATTAATTAAACATATAAATCCTAAAAACAAGTTTTCCCTAAACTATTTGCATGAATTAAATAATTTTAGTCGAATCTTTACACAATGATGTGTTTTATAACCTTACCAAGTTTCAAGGTTTAGGTGCAACAGACTGTTTTATAATGGTACCTGAAGTTGTGTTATTTCCCCCAAAGGACTGCTGAGTTACCGTAAATTTTTTTATGCTGCAACTTTGACTTAAAATACAGTCAAAGATGCTGCATAAAAAAGTGTTTACTCTAAAAATGTAACTTCGTAGGATAGATCCACACTTCGCTTTCACACAAAGGACACAAATCTATAAAAGGTCAATTAAAAAAATTTTTTATGCTGCCCTTGCCCCCCCTCTCCTTACTTGGCCTCTTATTGATTTCAAATTACTTGTAAAAAGTTAAAATTTAAAAATAAGATGTTAAAACTTTTACGTGTAATTACTTCCCAAAAGCCGTTTGAAATTAGTTGTAGGTTTCTTGAAAATCATATCCAAATCATCGCAATTTTTTTAGAATAAAGATTGTGTGCTTTATAGTTAGGCCTATTTATTATTGTTCTCCGGCGGTGGTGGTGGTGGTGGAGGGGTGAGGGGTGAGGGGAGCTAAATGCGAACCATCCCATTCCAGAGCTGTAGGGGACTTCGGTTTGGACCAAATTGAATAACAGGATTTTTCGTCTTTTGCTGGTCTGTTTTTTTTTTTTTGTCTCCAGCAGTTTGGTATTTTTACCCACACTGTGCACATGCAGATCAGCAGCGTCAGCCCTCAATATTGAGTCACCATCCTCATCCCTCAACCTCCACACAAAAGCTTACTACGATTCGCTTACTAAAACTAGTAAATTCTACATGTAACGTTGAAATCTAGGGTAGTATGAAATTTAATGCTTCAGTCTGTTTTGGGTGGATGTAGAGTTTGCTTTTGGTAGAATGATGCATAAATCTGCATTAGCTCCCTTTAATCATTCCTTTGACCTTGAAAATCGAGTTTGGGGTCCGTGTTTTAGTCTATGTATTCAAAGGCCGTAGCCAGGATTTTTACTACGTTGACATCGCCCGGGCTGCTTCCCCCGCCTCCATGTGTTGTTGGATTCTAGGAAAAAATATACCCAGGAAAAAACACCCCGGTATAAACATCCACGGAAAAAAAAAACAGGAAAAAATAACTCCCACAGTCATAATGTTTTCTTACTAGTCATTTTAAATCTTATTGATTAAATATAATCTTTGAGAAAACCATTTTTAAAGGTGGCCTTAATTTTCTATTCAGACGTGTAATAGTTATTTATAATAATAGCATAAGCCTTAAATTATTTGTAAGATGTAGTATTTTATATTTTTTTTAACAAGCACAATTGTTGACTCATGCTTCCCGTTCCAACCAAAAAGAATATAATTGATATTTTTGTGAATTTTAGTCTTCTGTACAGCCGTACCGGCTGAGAAGACTATTGCAACGACTTTGTCCGTCCGTCGCTTTTTTCAACTTTGCAACGGTTCCAGATATTGACGACCATTGTTTACAACGTTAGATTCAGTGTGAGAAGTTAGTTAAATACCATGGCAAATTAAAACATCGGTACTTCCTTATAGCTAATAGAATTCTTCGACGTAACTAAATTAAATAATAACATTTGATCGTCGAATTAAAATCCTAAGGTAACACTCAATAAAAACAAATGAATTTTAGCGTCGTTTAAAATAGTCTCGTCGCATTGTTGCAAGAATGAATAGGCTTATCGTCGAACCAAATTCTCCATTAGGCCTAAATCTGCTACTAACGAAATTAAAACTGCATTTTTAAAATTAGGCTTAAAAATGAAAATTAGTCCTGCAATCATGTTACCATGGCAACGCCAAGTTGCTACGAGTCGCTGTTGCTTCATCAGCAGCGTCTTTCTTGTCACTTCCCTACTACCACTGATCTATATAGCTACGTTGAGCGTTACGTTGTAACACTGTAACTGTGCGCCTGTAGGCGCACCGTGTTGCAAAAATGAATAGGCTTACTATACAATCCATATCTCCGTTAGCTGCTACTTACGAAATTAAAACTGCTGGCTAAAATTAGGCCTGAAAGCTGACAATTACGCCTAAAATGTAAAATAGGCCTAAAAGCTAACACATTTTTAACCGATAATTGTGATGGCTACTGCTTTTAGATTAGTATAGTAGAGATAGCTGCTGTAGTGCATGTTAGAGGTGTGCGCCTCAACATTGGAAGTTGAGGAACTGTACAGAAGACCGGTGTGACTAGTCAGTCGCTGTAGCCGCTTGTTTTAAATTTTTCGAGTAAGTAATCGGATGCCTGGCCAAAGTTAAAAATTTTAATACCTTATCTGATTTGACTATTAATCAAAGCATCAAAAGCAATTTCCTTACCTTTATCATTAAGAATTGTTTTAACTTTATAAATAAAAGACATAAGTTGTTCTATTTCTTAATTATAGCTTTAATGCGTATTTTATTTTTCTATCCCGTTTTAACAAAAAGACCAGGACATTTAGCATCTTCAACCTGTGAGACAGTTTTATTTTAATTAATGGTTGTCTTAAAATTAAAATTACTCTTCATCTGTAATTTGTTCATCTGTAATTAATTTCCTATAAGGTGAACAATTGTCTATGCTATTGGTTTTCAATCCATTAATAAAGACATCCCTTGCTGTGCCGCATCTGAATGATAAACATGCATGAGCACCGTCTATCGCCAATTTATAGGCCGATGTCAAGACAACTTATTAACTCTGTGGGAAACATGGTAGACAGTGTCTTAAACGTTTTGGCACTCGACATTAATAAATAGGTTAATTCTGTAAGTCCGGTGGTAAGAAACAGACATATCAACATAATCCAACCCCCACCCCCCACCTCTCACACTAACTTAACACCCAAACTTCAAAATTACAAGTCCGAAATTCGATTTCGGTGATCATTGCAGTAAACCAGGCGAAATCGATTAGTGGTGAAGCCATGAGATCAACAGAGTCTGGTGCATCACATTGTTTTTATTTTATTTTTTTTAAATAATGAATTTATTTAGCCAAATGTTACACGAAGGACTAACAAGTCATTCTATGGCAACAAAGAAATATTTTGTAATAATGACCCCAGTGAATAAATAACACACACTCAAACCACAAAATAATAGCAACGTACATGCAATATGTCCTAATGCACAAATCTAATATTTCATAAGTTCATTTTAGAGTTAAAAGTTAATTATCAATTAGCCAGTCTAATACTTAGTTCCTAGCAGTTGAAAAGTTTGTGAAATCTAGCAGATTAGTTGGGATTTTATAAAAAATGAACGGAATGTAAAAACATTTATTTTTTGTTCATAATATTGTTTTTGATAAGTGAAATCCTGTATCTTAATACAGTGTCACAAGGAATTTCACTTTAAATTCAACTTTAAATTCATTAAAAATATTTTTTTTTTATAAAATGGTAAAGTTCTTCAATTTTTAAATGCTTAACATCCTATGTTTTTTTGTTGGTAATTCAGCAGCTGATTCATAGCAATTTGCGTTTTCTAAACAAAACCTTTAAGATAGCATTATACATTGTTTGCAGCCTTGCAGTTTTGGTCAAAGATGCAAAACTGTACACTTCATTGCCATACCTCAAATGACTAGTTACCAAAGCATCAAAGATAACATATTTATTTTACCGCACAGCATGGTTTAACAAACTCATGCAGCAAGCGCATTGCTACGACTTGCCTGTTTCTTTATTTACTTTATCCAGTTGAAATATTGTTGCTCGATTCGGAATTGCTTCTTCGGTGAACCAGGGAAATGAGAGCCTACCTTATCTACCGATCTCCGCATCTCAGCCCTCTTGTAACAATACATGGATGCAGGAACACAACAATGAACGAAGGTTCAGTTCTCAACACCTAGTGCTGAGAACTCAGCACTCGATTCTTTTTTAAACGATACCCGTATTACAGCCATTGTTTAAGGGAGCAAGGTGGCCTGATGGTTAGCATGACCGTCTCCAGTGCCAGAGGTCCCGGGTTCGAATTCGGCCTCAGCCACCCCTGGCATTTTCGGGAGAGAAGGGCCCTGTGATGTCTCGTGCTCATATCGATTGTGGCATGTAAAAGAACATGCCGAAAGGATTTAGCGAGCAAAATTGACCCTCTCTCCTTCTGGCGCCATGGCTAACGCTGGGTATGCGTCAAAAAGCTACAGCCATTGGGTAAATTTAATTTGTTTTTAAACGGCAAGTTATTTTTCACCACAGTAAATACTGAAAACGAAAACGTGTAGTGTAGGTAACATTTCAAGCATTAAAATTCATTACAATACGACACCCGTTGTGAAAATTTAAAGTAGCTCATTTAAAACTTTCTTTCAAAGCGGTAGTCTCAGCGGTACATTTTTGTTTACTTGTGGATGATTCGTTTCCATGTAAAATGTCGGACGCACCGACAAGGGCGCCCGCAAAACAACAAAAAAAAAGGGGGGGGGGTGAGGAGACTTTTTCTGAGGGCCTTTTCTTTTTTCTTTTGGGATGTGCCTTACTTTGGCCTAATCAAAGTTACCGGTCCTCGAAAAAACCTTCGTTTAAAGGTGACTTTTATTTTTATGAATGTTCTTCGTGGTTCTGTCTACCAAAAGGGCAATAAGGCAAAGAAAAAGGGAAAAAGGGGAGGGGTATGGGTGGCTTCAGTCCCAATAGCAGCAATGTACGGGCTTCCTTGAGCACCGACTTCCGACACAACCGTCTCCAACATTATATTACTTATTCTCTTCCAAAATATCTCCATCAATCGACAAATAAAACAAATCCTCGAAAACCAATTCTGAATCCATAATAGAACGCAATACGCAAACGAAAACTTTTTTCCCTTTCCGCCTTGCATTGTTGGAATATTCCGTGCACTACATCATTATTGACCTCGCATGCTTTTTTATTGTCGGGCAAAGATGCGGACATCGGTAAATAAATAAGTTATCGCCTGCTTCCCTCGTGCACAGAACTAACAATCGCTCATTTCATAAAAAAAATCAAAAACGTTTAAACAAAGGCTTTTTCGATGTTTCGTAATACTTATCCACCCAAAACCAAAACTGGTAGAAAAACCCGCCAAGTTTCCAAAAACGGTCGGCCTTTGAAGGTAGTGATATCATTCCACCAAGGAAAACTAGAGAACTAGGAAAACTGAGAACTAGTACAAGAGGGCTGAGATGCGGATATCGGTAGATAAGTTCTTATAGCACTCAGGACTCTGGGTCATGGCCTCCGTCAAATAATTTCAAATTCCGGAATCAGGCGATAACCTATACCCCACCTTACGTATACCAAAAGTACATGCACGAATTGGCACGAGTTTCCCAGAATTAAGTTACTCTTCCATTGTCGTAGCCACGATTAATCTTCCACAACCAAATGGTGGCAACAATGAATCATTGTTTAAATGCTGGTAAATAAACGCGCAACCAAACTTGCATTAATTTCCGTAAACGCACATTTACGCAGGGCACGGTATACTTAATCATAGAAAAGCCGGCTGGTGGTCTAACGGACTGGAAAAAAAAAAGAATTAAAAGAAAAAACCTTACAGGGCTTGCCCATCCGGCCCTTTTGCCTTAAATCCGCCTCTGGCGTTTATTTTACTGTATTATCAAAGAGGGAAGAATGCGATCCTTGTTACTTTTTCGTTTGACGGTTCAGCTATTTCCCTATTTCTTGCTGCCCCATGGATAGCTTCTCTGCATCACCCAACTTCTTTTGCCAATATCTTCCTTGTACTAGTAAGGAAAATTGGAAATTAGCCAACAGCGAAAATCATACACTAGAAATAACGTAGTTCAGTAAGCCACCTTTATGCACTCACGTTTCGTCGGAGTGGCATGACCAAGATTCGAACAGGCTACCCAGTTCGCCCCCAGATCACTTGCATAGCGCCTTAATCGCTATGGCCACATCCTCCACTGGCATAAAGATAACTCACTGAACCCGTTATTAAGGTCAACAACCGGACCAGGACTCCATTCGACCGAAATCTGCTCGGCTCAATTTCTCCTTTATTGAGCCTTATGAGTGTATGATTTGTCTTCTCTCTCCATTGCCTATGTTGGAGCATATTTCGGTCGAATGGCGTCCTGGTCACGGTTGTGACCTTAGTAACGGGTTCAGTGAATTATCTTATGCCAGTGGAGGATGTTGCCATAGCGATTAAGGCGCTATGCAAGTGATCTGGGGGGGCGAACTGGGTAGCCGGTTCGAATCCGGGTCATGCCACTCCGACAAAACGTAAGTGCATAAAGGTGGCTTACAGAACTACGTTATTTCTAGTGTATGATTTTAGTTGTTAGCTAATTTCCAATTTTCCTTAATAATACTTCCAGCGATTTATGTCTATTTATATCTTCCTTGTACCGCATGGGAATTTTGTTCTGCTTCCTGTGTTGTACTAGTACCGCGATCCCCCACAACTTTCTAACTCACTCTACGCCTTTATCAAGAGATGGTTGGGATATACAAATTGGACGACGTTGAATACAACCTTCAGGGTCATTATGGATTGCATCACCGGATTCGCCATAGGTGACTTCCTACAGAGCAGTGACACGACGTAGTATTATTGTATATAACTCTATGCTGGAGTCTTGTGGGTTAGCTGCAAGGGGCACTGCAGAGAGAAACAGAAGGGCGTCATACTGAAGCCGATGCTGTGAAGAGTGATTTCTTAAACCTAAAACGCGTGATATTTGTTGTTGGAGAAAACAACGTTATTTTAAGCCTAAGAAATCCGCTCTTCCGTTGTTTTTCCCTCCATTTTTATGTAGTGCACCTTGTAGTTATGCCCTCCAAAACCCATACTGGTGCCAATCTGGTGCCAATACGGCGGCAAATGTCACTGCTCTATACTTTGTTTCACATTATGTTTGCAGGAATCTGACTGATAACGCCACGTTTCCTTGCACTACGAGTGCAAAACCACATAGATCTTACACTCGTAGACTCTACAAAGTTACTGTTAGAGTGTTTGAGTGGATTATTTACGTGTTTTTTTGCACTCGTAGTGAAAGGATTCGTGGCGTCATACAGTCAGTTTCCTGCAAACATAATGTGGAACAGAATATATACGAGGATGGTATTATCAGCAACCCATATCCAAGTCTTTAAGGATGTGTTTCAACTGGTACGGAATTCACACTGTCTATCGTTCCATCGTCGACTGGAATGTTTCATTACAGTCACAACAGCCATTCGATTCACCAAGCCAAGGATTGTAAACTAAGTTCAGTATGGTTTGGTAATAAACAACATGCACGCAACTTCACAACCTGATGGTTGTCAAGTTTGAAAGCGTGAAGGATTTGTGCACTGTTGTGGTCGACGGCCTGTAATATGTACAGCACTTGTGGTTTTAGGCTTCGCGTTGTCCGGATGACGAGTCGCCTGGGGCAGATGACTATACTTTATCGCTGCTCCAATACGAAATGCCGAATGCCACCTAAAATCTCCGCATACTTGGAAGTTTTTGCTACCATTTTGTTCTTCGTAGACAGTCGTGCAGATTGGAGTTCGGAGCAGAATTCCAAAAGTTTTCAAATATGTAATCCAACAAATAGCCAAATAGATAAATAAGACATTCCAAAATAGTCACAATTTAGCAGAGTATTCGTCTTAGAGTCTTCTTTCCTCAATCTGTCATGAGAATTATAATACTGATTTTGCAGATTATCCAAATCATGTAGATAAAAATCTCAAAAGCAACTTTCTGGCATTCATTTTGTTTAGCGAACGTAGATTATTTCTGATAATTTTCCTGAAAAGTGTTAGAGCACGATGCTGGTGTGCTGTTTGGGATTTTAATTTGGGAGTAAAGAAAAGTCTATTAACCCCTCTGTTGCATGAATTAATTTCTTGTACTTTTTTTTAAAACTACCATTGGGTCGGTCGTGGGTTTCGGACCAGCATTCTCTTGGTTTGCAGGCGGGGATGCTAACCGCTGGGTTGCCACTGCTCGCTTTACTCGGGGTCCTTACAAAGCTCGTGATGCGTCTTGAACTCTGTTTTTTGACCGAGAAGAACACCGTGCAAGAGACGGTTAAAAAAAACTTACTGTGAAAATGTTGCACGTCTTGGTTCAAAAGATTATGAAGCAATTGTAATATCACAAATATTTATTGTTTGTGGTTTTTAATGTAGTTATGTCTTTTGGTTCATCTTTAGTTTCTTCCAGTGGGCGTTAGGCAATCGGCATCTCTATGTAGCGAATTGCTTTGACTTGCAGAATGGCATATTAGTTGAGTCGAGTAGGATGAAAAATAAGATGATAAATCCATCATGTGTTTTGTCGTGTTCTTTTCTTTGTTGTACCTTTTTTGCTATGTTTGTTTGATTGCAAGGTCGGAATTTTACTCCCTGCTCTACGGTGACCCCTGTGTTAGAACAGTGTTTAAACCATCTATCTTCAAAGTAAGGATGGGTTAAATCCTACATGGGAAAAAAAAACTCGCATATGAAAGACAATAAAGAAAACTGTCTCAGCATGGTGCTTCATCTAGTTGCTGATGAATGAAGTTGCATGTTGTGAAATTCCATGCTGTATACGTTCATACTGTCCTGTCACAGAATACGTTGTAATGTGAATGTTCCCGTTTTCCTTTTAGGCATTCACGCTTCCTGGTGAAAGTACAGGCTAGTCTATTAGGCTATTCACTGCTCTGTTCATTCTTACGTTAAGAAGATTTTTAAATACACTGAGAAAAGGTTTGAAAAGTTTAGGTGTCACTTCCTCAGGCCACACTACAACAGTGGAACAATTGTAAGAACAGCCACAGGGATGCAATTTGCAATGAAGTTGGGTTAAAGCCCCGTTGATATATCATAGAGATGCCATCATAGGTTTACGTCCGGTAACAAAAATATCGTTCCGGAAAGACGAGACAATAGGTTTTTGTTTTCTTTTTCTCCACACCGTGACCACATCAAAGCGTACCTCGTACGGGTTACGTGGGTGACATGTCTGTTGCTAGTCAGATGGAATACTGAGTATGGGTAATAATTCGCTGTCATCATCAACCATTATGATTAGTAGTGTTGTAGTATAAATATTCATGTACGAAGGAGCCAATAAACCATAGTGGGTTGTCATTTTATCCAGATGCATGTTGAGTAGGGTGGCTCAAAAAAATGCTTTTTTAAAATTTCAAATCGTAATAGTGTGGAAAAGTTGGTCTTCGACTTCCTAATCACTATCCCTAAAGGAAAAATTTCTAATATAATTTTTTGAGGTGTCCACCTGGCCTAAAGTTTAACATTATAAGTCAATGAGAAAAATCGCTAATTCTGAAAAAAGATTTTTGACTACAGTATGACACATTTACGACGTACACATTTTGCTGTTGTAGGTAAGCTCTAATATATACGGATTACAGTGTACAACAGCTTAAATTAAAGGTACATTTGTGAAGTTTTTGTGGGTGCATGGTCATTAACGATTATGCGGATTGCTAATAATTAAAATATGCTTCAGGTGGCCACCATGCTGTTTGCGACACTCCCTCAATCGACTTAGGAAATTATCCATCATAAAATCGTGATATGTTGATATTGTGCGAAATATTGGCATTCAGTTCGTCTGTAATCCTTGGTTTGGGATGATACAAACGAACTTTAAGATATCCCCACAAATAGTAGTTGCAGGGGTTAAGGTCAGGGCTTCTTGCGGCCAGATGTTGCCAGTGCGGCGTCAGATGAGGCGTTAAGGTTCGGTTTCGTTTGTTGTCTCTTATGGATCCAGATGTTTTCCATTTGAACACTAATCTCTGGTCGGGATTCTGTAGTTTGACTCTAAATTGTTTAGCGTATGCTCGGCGCGTGACGATTATTGACATTATTTCATTAATTTATCAACATTCCAAACTAGCTGAACGATTGAGTAAACGTCACCCATGACGTGCAGAGATACTCTCGTCACGTGTCTTTGTTCGCTTTATAAATTTACCCTGTGCAGCTAAAAACTTCACAAAACACACTTTCCGTTGCTGTATAATTATAATGTCTGCGATAGCATGCTCAGGCTCAGCGATCATTTGAAATGAG
>JAHWFP010236917.1:0-14559 GCA_023313725.1 Lithobius niger
CACCCCTACCCCCACCTTGGACGATAGAATTGCTTCGCTGGAGGTTCAGCTGCCCAACAAGCAACAAACAACTGCACTGAAGCTTTCGCTAGACAAATGAAAGCAGGAGATGGACTCGAAACTTGATTCGTTAGACACTGGTCTGAGGATGCTCGACAGCAGGTTTGATGATCATGCAAAGAGGCAGAGGGACTTTCAGGTTAGTATGTTCCAACAGCTTGGGGATCTTTTCAATCAGTACACCGCCGTGATGTCGCGGTCTAGTCAACCAACTCCCCCTTTTCAGCAACAAGTTGGTCCTCCGACAGGCACCCAGTCTGCTTCTCAAACTGCAGCCAATCCTACTGCTTCATCTGTTGCAGAAATCAACAGTTGCAGAATAATACCAACACCATGCCATCTCCACTAACTGTGTCTGCCGCCAATTCAGCGACCACCCAGGCGTCGTTTACAGTTCGGGTTCCGCCTTCAGACTTCTCGTCAGCCGTGACCATCCTTGCCGAGAGTGCACTCACTCTCGTACACCTGCAGCCTCCAATGTTGACACCAGAGGTGAAGCTGCATGGCTGGTTATACCACATGGATGTGTACATCACGGGAACGTCAGGCAAGTGGCGACACACTTAACAACCTAATGCGTATGGTCTTGTCAGGGAAATTCAGAGACTGGTGAACGACCAGCCCCCGCACCAACTTGTTGTGGCTAACATCAAACACGACTTCAAGAAAACCTTCATGAAGCTTCGCCCAGACAATGAGTTATAGATTGAAGTAGCGAAAATGAAGCAGCGTGAGGACCAGACACCTCACGAGTTTGTGACTGAAGCTGCAAAGCGCTACAGCAAGATGTATGCTCCACTCCCTCCTGAAGTGCAGGTAGAAATTATCATCACGAACATGCTTCCTGCCACACGTGACAGCATCGATCGCGTCAAGCCGAAATCAATCGCTGAACTTCGGAAAGTGATTGATGATCACCTTTCATCATGGTACTGCTTTTCCTGTGCAAACACGAGTCAAAGCAGTACTCGCACACTCACGGTGCAGGAAAACACCAGAGACTGGTGAATTCTGTGTCCAACAGTGTTATGCCTTCTTTTTCAGCAACTGTTCGAAGTGTTCCTAGAGTACTGCAATTTAGCATTTTGGGTAATGCTGTGCAGAAAACACCGGTTGTAAATCAAGGTTTGCGTAGCACTGTGAGAAACAAAAATCTGTCTGTTGTTACTGGTGTTGCTGTGTCAAGTGTAAATAAAGTGTCTCATGCTCAACCTAGCCTTCCAGGTGTTGTAAATGGCGTGTATGTAGGCAACCAGGCCAAAACTGCACCAACTGGGTTTAGCCTGGGAGGTAGTCCATCTGCCAGCCAAGTAAATAGTATGCCAACTGGTAGTTTTGCTTTTGACTTGTCAAATGTAAACACTGTGTCTGGGGGTTGAATGTAGCTTCAAGCCAGAATGCTCGACAAGATACATCAGCTGTCGCTATCACAGTTCTGGTGCTTCTCCAGAACAGGCGCTAGGCCAAAAAACAGGGTATCTGACCCAGAGTGGATTAAGACACAGCCGTGTTTCCACTGTCAGGAAATTGGGTATTACGCTAGGCACTGCCCTCGCAAGGATGTGAATCCTCCCCTCAGGCTTTTTAACGAGTACTCTCCTGGCTTGAGGCATACTGATATAACCATTAAGGGTTCGACTTTTGCATCTTGAGATAGTGCTTCAGCTAGATGTTTGATGGCTAAGTCGTGGCTTGATTTGATTGCCCCTGATGTTGAATTAAGTGCCTACTAAGGTAAGCGTTTTGAGCTGGCAGATGGGTGCACTTTCATTGAACCACTGGGTGAGGTGACCGTAACTGTCGCTTCTAATCGTTACACTCACAGTGACTTTGTGATTTTTGAGAAGATTGTTGGGAACTGCATCATTGGGATTGAATATTGGGAAAAATCTGGTGTGGTTCCCGATTTCAAGAACAATCGTGCCTGCTTTGCTTGCACCATCACCCTCGCCCTAGGGGACCTCGTCGGTACCATCTGTATGATTTATATTGATGTCATCGTCGCGACAGAAACTTGGCAAGGACCTCTGGATGCCATCCACAAGATCTTTCAGCGCCTTCGTCAGCACGGTTTCACACTCAAGCACTCGAAGTGTGACTTCTGCCTGCCTTTGATGACTATCCTTGGCCTTACCATCGGTGCTCAAGGAATCCACCTCAACGGAGAGCCCACAGCAGCCCTGTCAAAGTACCCTCGTCCCAAAGATGTCAAATCTCTTCTTCGTCTGATCACCGGAGTGTGAAACAGCTTTCTCCACCGTCAGGGCCAAGATTCTCTCATCGGAGTGTTTACAGATTCCGGACTACTCGCTTTCCTTCGTCGTCGAGAGTGATGCGTTGGATTTTGGGATTGGAGTCATGTTGTTCCAAGTCAAGGACGACAAACCACGCGTCGTTGAGTTCTACAGCTGAACATTGAGTGTTACGGAACAGAAATTCTCTACCTTTGAGAAAAAGGCGCTTGCCGCAGTGTCTGCTATCGAGTGCTGGCATCTTTATCTTGAGGGAACCATATTCACCCTCTTGACAGATTGAAAGGCGCTCAAGTGGGCCTTGTCTAACCACAAAAACACTGGTATGACTGCTCGTTGGTCACTTCGTCTTCAAATGCATGACTACGATGTGCAACAACGCTCAGGAGTCTCCAACGTCATTGCCGATGCTTTGTCCCGTGCCCCACTTCACGTCCATCAGATCCGGGAACAGCCACAGCTTCCGATTGTCGATCGCCAGGATCTTCGTGTCCATCAACAGCAGGATCCCGCGATTCAGCTCGTCCTGACCATTCTTGTTATTTTAGGTAATCTATGAACTACTAAAATATGGAGTTGCCAGAGCAGTGGAAGTGTTCATAAGAATATTTAGGCTTTATCAGAATAGGGTTTGGCTAAATGACATATCAGTTCAATGCCACATACTGTCATGGGCAATAAAGTTCACTGTGGTTTTGGTAATAAACTTAACATACTTGTTTATTATACATTGATATTCCTTGTAGATGGTACATTCATTAATAATTCCATAATATCTTACTATGGGTTGAAATCCACAATAAAGGCTTCTAATCATAAATTAAGATTTGATAACCAACATGGCTCCCTTACAAAGTATTACCACCTCAATACTGCCCCTTTTTGGTCAGTCCTCTAACTCCAAACTTCAAAATATATACAGTATGTTACATATTCACTAATTGATAACACTTCAGTAACAGTTCCTGTAACAAAAATAAAATATACATTAATCACTGCATTAATGACAATTTTGTTTTAGTTCAAGAGGGCTTCCCGGAAGCATTCAAATGGACCACGTGGCAGAGGCTTAGTAAAGATGTCCGCCACATTGTCTTTACTGGGGACAAACTGAACCACACACAAGTCATCTTGCAAATAATCTCGCACAAACTTGAACCGTAAGCCAATGTGCTTTGTGTTCATGTCTTCCCGGTTATCTCTTGAGTAGGCAATGGCTGCTTCATTGTCTGTGTGAACAATAACTGGTAATCCTACACTCATCCAGGATATCTCCTCGCAGATGGGGGTCAGCCATTTCACTTCTATGACTGCATGTGACAGTCCGAAAATTACGCTTCCATTGTGGAAAGTGCGATACACCATTGCTTTTGGGCACGCCAAGTTATCGGTATTCTGGATAACATTCCAACATATCCAGACCATGATTTCCTGTCTGTGATGTTTGATGCCCAAGAGCTGTCCGTGAAAAAACGCAACATTGGTTGTCATGTCGTAGGTTCACATTGAACTCCCAAGGTACAGGTTGTCTTAGCGTAAGTAAGTACCTTGAATAAAAGGTTTCAATGGTGTAGCATAGGGCAAGTGTTACATTGTGGTAATGCAAATAACACATCTGGACATGTTCTTGAGGCTAAGAACATTAGGGTTCCTATTAATTATCAGTATTTGGTGGATTGTACCGCCCCTGTCACGGAGTGTCCACCGGGTTTCAGAACAACTCTGCATCCAGCGGTACGGCCACTCTTCCTGTTTCTTCTTGTCTACACAGTTTCACTAGACCTTCAATATAACTACTTTGCTGCATTGTCCACACTCCACGTCTTCTTTCGAATTCAACGCCAAGAAATCGCCATAATTCACTTAGGTTCTTTATGTCATATTTGTAGCGATGAGCTTGAGAACCTCGCCTCTTGAGAAGATGGCTAGGTCATCAACATACCCCAGAATTATGGCTATTCTTTGGAATGTGTACACACAATTTGTTGCTTTGATTTTATCAAATCCCAGGTTTCTGAATGTCTCGTCCAACTCTTCAAACCATATTTGGCCTGATTGATGAAGGCCATAAATCGCTTTATGTAGACTCCAAACAATTCCACTGGACCTTCTATATCCTAGGGTTGCCTGAAGATAGATTTCTTCTTTGAGATTACCGTAAGGGTATGCGCATTTTACATCAAAATGGCAAGGTGTCCATAAGAGACAAACTACTAAAAGTACAAAGAGACAAACTACTAAAAGTACAAAGAAAAATCTGACTAATGTGAATGCAATGACAGGTGAGAACATTTCAAAGAAATCGAATCCTTTTCTTTGGGTGTTGCCCTGTGCAACAAGTCTGGCTCGATATCTTGAAGTTTTGCCTTTCGAGTCTTGTTTGATTGCATATAACCATCGTGATCTGATGACTTTCAAGTCTTTGGGCTTTTGGACTTTGATATATACTTCTCTACTTCAGAGGGTCTTTTCGGTCATCGCTTCTTGCCATTCTTTCGCTTGAGGGCATCCAACAGCATCTTCATAGTTCCGTGGGATTTTGACCTCTGCGCAAAATTCTTCTGGGTGGACGTCAAAAAAAATCCTGCTAGGCGGATTCGTCTAAGTTTGATGATAGTTCTTCTCTCTCTTTTGAGGCTCGAGATTTTTGCTGCTCTTTAGTCTCCCTGCTCCATGGTATATCAGACTCTTGTTCCATGCAGGCATCTCCAGGTCTTCATCAGCACTAGTTGGTGACTCTGGGATGATTTCTGGAACTACATCATCTCCTTTGGCTTCGTGAGGATTGTTGACACTGAAATCAAATCTTCGTAGGTCGAAAAGGATTTGTTTTTCCACACAGTATCTTCCCACTTCCTTGATGGATCTTTGGTGCAGACCATTCTGGTATCGGTAATAAATGTCCGCTCTTCCGACTTCTTAGCCTTGTTTCCGGATAACGACAATTCGTTCCCATCCGTGTGCGGGCTTAATCACTTGCTCCTCCTATCTTGGTTCCTGACAGGGCACTGATCTGGTTACCAGCTGCGGCTCTGGTACTGGTACAGTAGATCCTTCCTCTGGCAAATCTTCTGGTTCTTCCTGTTTCCAAAACTTGTAGAGGGTTAACAAAGGGCTGTACAAAACATATTTACTCACAATTCTCACCTCACCTACGAGAACTGGCTAGAAGATAACTGAATGCCGCATGAAGCAAGTTCTTCGTGATTTCGTCTTGGACGATGGACTCTTGTACTACGTCGACAGAAGTCTTCGTGACCGGGGTAATCCAAAGAGTCACTATCACCTCTACGTTCCCTATAAACTCTGTCATTTGTTTTTACTGATCAACATGATCGTCAGACAGCAGGCCACCTAGGCGTCAAGAAGACCATGGCTAGACTTTGCACGATTGGATAGTAGCCCTGCATGTTCCACGACGTGAAGAAGTACGTTCGCTCCTGCCACGCTTGTCAGATCTCCAAGCCTTCTGACCAGATCAAGCAAGGTCGCTTGTCACCAGTCATCCCCACGGAGCCCTTCTTTCACACTGGAATTGATTTCGTCGGTCCCATGCCAGACACCACCGGTGGGAACAAGTACGTTCTTTCCATCATAGACTACTTCACGAAGTGGATGTGGTTTATACCGACATGTCACTGCACTGCAAGAACAGAAGCGACTCACCTATTTCAGCAGGTAATCCAGTATTCCGGCCCTCATCAGTTCCTGATCTCGGACAATGGCTTTGCCTTCGCCGCCCGTCTTCTTGATGAACTCTGTCATCGACGGGTTCCAGCAGAAGACTACGGCCTACCAACTGCTGGGAAGAATGTCGCGAGGTGGTGTCTCCTCCCAGTCGCCCTCCTCACTGGGATTGTTGTCCCCATACTGATAGCTCCGTCACTTGAGGTTTGGCTTGGAGGACGCGTGACAAGCGCAATCTCCCGTCCGCTTGCAATACGATTTGTAAGTTGACATTGTCAGACCAGAATAAACCAAGATGTTCGTTTAAAGATGCTCCGACTGAGTCTATTCCGTGGCCTGAGTTCACAATCGGGGGAGAAACCCGACAATCCAGAACAACTGTATTCTGACTTTGCTTTCGATTTCCGTAGTCTTTGCGAGCAATGGCTTAAAGTAGCAGATGTAGGAGGTGATTTTGAAAATTTTTTTAAATGTCATACTCTTAGAACAGTTTTACAAATCATGTCCCGTAGGCAAGCGCAAGTGGATGCTGATCATCAGGAGGAAAATACTCTTGAAGAAACAGCTTTATTAGCTGATTAGTGGGTAGCCCGCAACAAACAAATTTCCGTAGAAAATAGTTTGAAACCCAAACCCCAACCTAATGCGCAGGCAGTAGGCCGAAAGGCAAACCAAAATCAGACTAATAAAAACGTTTTTATATTTCTGCTAGTAATCCAAACGAACCACCGGCTGGTAGTTCGAGCCAAGGTGACAGCTCCACTAACGAGTTTGATCAGCCCCGTAAATGTAGGCCTAAAAATGGCAATTGTTTTAACTGCCGGCAGCCCGGACAAGTGTTGCCCCCAACGTAAAAATGAGTCTGAAAACACAGCTAAATAAATTTCGTTGACAGCAATCCCGCGGGGTTAGATTTTAAACAAACATATCCACGATTGGGAGGTTAACGGGAAAAAGTATGCTGTTTTAAGAGACCCGGTTCAACCACAGATGTCATTTCTCGTAGTCTAGTTTCCCCTGAACAATTTACAGGAGAATACATGCACTGTAAAAATATGCTAAATGAGCAAACCACAGCTGATGCTATCGCAAGGGTGGATGTTTCGACCCCCTACGGATCCTTCATCACGGCGGCTCTTGTGTCTGACTGTATGGGCCCTCATTTCCAGATGTTGATTGGAGTGCCCTCTCAAATGTTACTTGAACAAAGAGGCATGCCAGCCCTTGCCCCTTTTAGTGTAAATGCAATAACTCGCGCACAAACAAAAGCGCTGTTACACTTGCCTATTACTAAACCTAATTATCGTGAAATAAATAATGATAGTGAAGACGAAGACTCCTCGGCTGCTGAAGCTCTTGACGATCCACCAAATCCCGAAATCTAATAAAGACTTTGTGGATCCCCAACCTGACAACCTAGATAACGCAGTCCTCGGACCTCAAAGACATCTTTTCTAAGAACGTAAATAAAGATCAGTTTGCCGAAATGCAAAAGTCTTGTCCCACCCTTGTTAACTGTTGAAAAACGTCAGAGTTACCACCAGACCAGCAAGACAAAAAAAAAATATTTTTTGTCGAGCATAACTTATTGTTTAGGAAGTCCGTCAGAGCATAAGATAAACCTGTAATCGAGCGCGAGTTTGTTCTGCCCCTCGAGTGTCGTAACATGGTCTTGGCCAATGCATGGGCTGGGCATCTGGGAAGTAGTAAAACCAAAGATAGAGGTTTGAAAAACTTTTACTGGCCCCATGTTTTTACTGATATAGAAAACTTTGTTCCTTCATGTAAAACCTGCCAAAAGACAGATAAAACTAGTCAAAAATTTGCAGCCCCAATGGTGCTTATGCCATTGGATAGTGAGCCCTTTAACGAGTTCATAATTGACATAGATGGTCCGATTAAACCGGCCATTAAAAACGGGTATAACTATATCCTATCCCTACTTGATCCCCAACTAAAAAGCCAGAAGCTGTGCCATTAAAAATCACTAACAACCAGAGTGTAGTTGACGCCCTTTTAAAAAATTGTTCAAGATTAGGCTTACCGGCCGAGCTGCAGGCCGATCTTGGCTCGTGTTTCGTTTCAGAATTTTAACAACGTTATTTCTAAAAAAATTTGACATAAAGTGCAAAGTGTCAATCACCCTCAAAATAATTCTGTGGAACGAGCACCCACGAGCACCCACGTGACTGGGAACACTGTTTGCTCGGTGCAATGTTCACTTTGCGAATGGCCCCTCATGAGAGCACAGGATTCACTCCTTCAGAACTTGTGTACGGGCGAACAATAAAAGGCCCGCTCAACCTTTTGGCTAATCAATGGATTAGGCCGGATAGTCATCCAACCGTGCTTGACTACGTTCTTGACTTACTCCAGCGTTTCAAATTCTCAAGGGAGATTGCGATCGAGTCAATGCAGAAAAGCCAACTCAAAAACAAACATTATTACGACGCTAAAGCTAGTGAACATAAATTTAAAGAAGGAACAAAGTATTAATACTTAAACCATCCAGGACTAACCAGTTAGATATTTTTGGAGACGGACCTTGCACCGTTTTAAAACCTATTTCGGATACAAATTATCTCGTAAAAACTTCTCATGGTCAGCAGAAGGAGACAATTTATCTCGTAAATTTAACGAAGCCCTTTCAAGAACTACACAGATTATTTGAACGAAATTTAATTATTACGGAAGTCAAATGTATGCTAGGCTTAGGCCACTTAAAGGAAACGGACTCTCCACACGGAAGTACATGATCATTGTTCAAAAGGAACGATGCAAGCCGTCGTCCCGTAGCGGATTACCGAGAATTAAACACTACTCAGTAACTAAACATTACCCAATGCCTAACATTGAAGAGTGTTTAGAAAAGGCGGCCAAGTTTACATTTATTTCCATTTTGACTTAAACCGCGGCTTCTGACAAGTGGGTTTAACTCCTCGTGCATCGCAATGTGCAACTGTCACTACACCAATAGGTAAATTTGAACCCCTTATTATGAATATGGGAATGAAGAACGCCCCGTTCTGCTTCCAAAAACTTATGGACAGCATAATGCGTGGTATGGAGGATTTTGTCACTCCCTTTCAGGACGACACCGCTGTCGGCTCTGAAACGTGGCCAGATCATTTAACTAATGTTCTGACCTTTCTCACTGCAGTTTTTTAAATAACTGCAGGCCTAACTATAAATGAAAAAAAAAAATCGCAAGTGGCGTGTGCTAAAGCCATATTATAAGGACATGAAGTTGGTAATGGTTCCCGTACTCCCTCGGAAATTAAAGTAATGGCTATTCGTTTTGACAGACTAAAACAAAAAGATATGTTAGATCCTTTTTGGGCCTCGTAAACTATTATCAAAGATATTTGGATAAATATTCGGAAACTAGCGCCCCCTTTAACAGGTGCACTCAAAAAGGATGCACCAGATCCTGTAACTTGGGATGACGGGAAGCAAACTGCTCTTGACAAACTCAAACAATTGCCTGTCACTTTTCCAGTGCTTAGAGCACCCAATTTTAACCAAACTTTTGTAGTCCAGTGCGAGTATAGTGAAAGAGGAATGAGCGTGGTGCTTTCTCATACATTTGATGGTGAAGAGCATCCAGTTATGTATGTTTCCAGATAGTTAACTGCTAGACAGCAAAACTACGGAACAACAGAAAGGGAGTGTGCGTGTTTGGTCTGGGCGGGGGGGGGGGAGGGGGGACGCTTAGACCGTACCTTTTCGAAACTCGTTTCCACATAGAAACAGACCACAATCTGCTCCACTGGCTCCAGCAAATGTCTGGGAAGAACCCTTGTCTGTTGATGTTGCGTTGAAGTTTAACACTTCAGGATTTTGACTACGTGGTTAGGTATAAACCTGTCACCTTAACGCTGACACCCTCAGTTGTTATTTTGATTAGTGTGTTTCTTGACTCGAACTTTTTTTTTGGAATTAACTTAAATTCGGTACGTCTCCAACTCTTCTTTTCGAGTTGTATGGTTAATTCTCTCTCAAAGAATTTTATCCTACCCGTAAGTGACAAGAGGTTGCTAGCCTCCCAGGACATCGTGAACCTAAAAACTAGCTATCTTGGTAGTAGTAGGATTAAACTTTCAAACTCTTTTTCTGTTGTGTGGTTTAACCCATAAACACTCCAGTGCTAAATAATTTGTACTTTTATTTTTGTGAAACAGATAACTGTTAACACACGCATAATGCATTGTTTACGGCTAGCTGTCTTCATGAAACAATGTTAAATTTAACTTGTAAGTTGCTGATTGTCCTTAAACCTTCTAGTGGATATTTATAATTACTTAAATAGAGCTTATCTTTCTCTCCGTCTGCATAGTACCCATTTTCTGATCCTTATCGCATGCTATGTTAACGGGTGTGCGCCTCTGTTTTTTTTCCGTGTTTTCCCAGATAAATAATAATAACATTCAGTAAACGGCAGACGAGTTAGCACATTCAGGAGCAAAAGGTATCATTTAATTATATTGCCAAAAACCATAAACTTGTATTTGTTTAGTATGACTGCTAAACCTGTACGAAAATCTCACTTTGGTGACGCGGACAGTTATTAGGCTAAACTATTCCAGTGTTCAATTTTATTTTGTACCAAAAAAATAATGTAGAACAGATTTTTTAAAACTCCAGAAGCACAGCTAAGTGCTTGGAGTGGTATGTATGGATTTATTTAACAGTAAAACCTTTTTTATAAAAAGCTTCTTATAGTAGGGCCACTAAGAGAATGACTTGGTGTTATCATCGATTGTTTAAGTCGTGACCTCGCTTGCTTGTTTTAGTTGCTGCAAGGTGCACTCTTGGCCATTCATTACCCGTTACCAAGGATTCTTCCATGGTTTGGCAGCGCTACGTACACGATCGGATCGAGGTCGTCCGTGCATTAGCAATGAATTCAATTGGAATGATCATTTTGAGACGTTGTTATGGCTACGTCAACACATAAAATAATTTTTGCAGTAAAGAAAGATAATTTGTGGTTCCTCTCATAACATAGTGAAGTGAGAAAATTTTTGTTCCACTAGAAGTACTTTTAAAAACGATATACACTTAAAAACAAGGTTCGTTACTGAAAATATAAGCGTCGCTTTCGCTTAAAGCATCATTCATCCTCCCCTAATGGTTGCCAGGCAACAACAAGTAACGTAGGCAAGCCATCCAAATTCAGCTGCCCAAAATCCAAACAAAGAAAATAATAGTGATATATTAAATTAAATCCCTTTAATTTTTTTTATTAAATAAGTAAAATTTAAATTTTACTTTAAATAAGTAAAGTAAAATAAGACAAATGAAGAATAAGACGAGCTCCACGTGTCTAAAATAAGCATACTACCTAACACGAAAAACTGTTGGACTGTGTACGGCAACTGTGAAATCGGCCGTAGCCGCCTCGTGATTTCGGCAGTGTTCTATTACTTTTGATAACAAAAGCCTGGCGAGTTGAAAATAGTTTACAATAAATTTACACTTGTTACCTTGAAACGTGTGCAAATCCTAGATAAACGGGGAAAACAAATACATTGACAGTGTTAGTTGTCAAACTCTCTCGTTGACCTCTCGTTTGTTTACATACGTATACAAAGTGGAGCTGTAAATCAACATCTGTTTTGTCCACTCCCGATCATTTCGTGAGATTTCTTGTATCCAGACGTTAACTCTGTAGTGTTGCACTTATCTTCTTTCAACGATTTATTCTGTTGACAAACATTTTGAATCGTAGCACGAAACAAGGAATCGGTGCATCGTTATCCCGCGTTTTCTTTATCACCGCCCCTTACTTTAATTGCTGTATAGCACCGATTACTACCATAAAAATATGGAAAACTAGGTGCGCTTCGCCCCCCACCCCCCACCAATCCTCATGCCAATTTGTCAATTTAGTTTGTAATACAGTACAGAGTAATCAGCAGCTGGGAAATAACACAAATATGAGCACAATGGATATTTATTTTTATTTACCAAGACTTCTAAGAAGACGGCTATCCTTTTTCCAGCAAACCCCAAGCATTCCTTTGCTCTGCCGACACTTTCTTAACAATAGGGAGTTGTTTATTTGTACGCATATCTACAATAATACGTCTTATGACGTGTCGAAAAAATTGAGCTGCGAAATGGGTGATAGACGCGGCTTTTTTTCCCCCCCGGTGTCTCTACATCACTTGCCCGGAAAAGCTATAGGCTTAACGCGCCTTACATGAGACGTGTAGCATTTTAGCAAAACCAAGGATGCTTCCATATATATTTCATAACACAAATATGAAATATATATGGAAGCATCCTTGGCAAAACGTTACAACACTCCAGTAGCAGCCACTGCACACTTTCTGGATTGCGTGTTAGTTCTATACTCTCCAATTCACTCACCCTGGATTCGAAATACTAGACGACGTTTTAAACATCTCCAGAGCTTGACTGTGTTAAGTTTTACCACGCTTCGCTAACGGAGTCGAATTCGACGCCATGTCTGGGCTCGATTGAAGTCGCTGTTGGCAAGGTGCTACTGGCAAAAAAGCGCGATATTCGACGAACGCCGAGTCATTCCTTCAGTGGCCGGACTCTAGTCCACTTGCTGAGAGTGGTTCTGTGACCATTTTGATGTATGGAGAATCACTCAACTGGATCATGTAGGTAACCTGCCCAATATCAAAATGCACTAGGGTGATAACCTGTCCTCGTGGGCATTTGGCCGCCATATTGGAAAATGGCCGCCAAAAAACGGGTTTTTCCAAATAACGCCGTAAATATAAATATTTTAAAAGGAGAATGTGAAGCAAAGTTGTAGAAAAAGTAATTTTAAACAACTTCCCAAGAATGAATTTTCCTGAAAAAATGAATAGTTAGACGCTCCAGCTGTTTTTTAAAGTAAAATATTGATTTTTGCAGTATTACATGCATTTTCACCACTTTTACGTTACTAGGACATCTCCAAACGACTATAGATCGGCCCCTATTTAAGTTACCGTAATTCTTTTGACCTTGCTGAAAAGAACACATTTCAGCCTTTCCATC
Source organism: Lithobius niger (assembly GCA_023313725.1). NCBI lineage: Eukaryota > Metazoa > Arthropoda > Chilopoda > Lithobiomorpha > Lithobiidae > Lithobius > Lithobius niger. The sequence goes on from JAHWFP010236917.1 coordinate 13,020, forward strand.
AAGCCTAGTTGTAGCGAGCTAAGTTAATTAGACAGGTAAAAGAAGTACTTTGAATACTGGACAGTTTAACTAACGCCCCACTTTGTTGATTGCATTTCTAAGCGTTTATAGAAACAGCATTCCTTACATAATTTATTGCAAAACTTTATTATCGTAGTATATAAGATATATAATAATATATAATTAAATTAATAATAATAATATATAGTTGAAAATAACGGAATAATGTTACTAATAATTCACAATTTTTTTTTTATTCTCACAGGTGAAATTGACAAGATGGATCATCAATTGAATCCTATTAATCTAATAAGATCTTTCCAGCAAAGAGATTTGTTGATTTCTGTATTATATGTCAGCAAAATACCGGTGAAAGTGTGATGTCAACAAAAAACGGCTACCAGCACATCAGAGACGCTGCAGAACTTCGCGAAGATCATATTCTTGCGCTATTAAAAAACATTCCAGATGATCTCTTCGTTCATCATATGAACAATAATTGTTATAAATTCTATACTCATAAAGTACAGCTAGAGAAGATTTCCAGTACAAAACGAAGGAAGATCGAAAACGATGTCAATCTAGAAGATGTGTAACACCCTAATTCAGTTCTTCCAAGCTTAATTCGAATGTTATCGCAAAAAAAATCTCCAGGGTTCAATCTTATTTTAAGTGAGACACAGGAATCAGTTCCACAAGTAAATAATGGTAACAATAAATAAACATTTAATTCAAAAATTCCTAACATGTTAGTTACGTTACGTTTGCCCCTAATAGGCTACAACAAAAGCTATCGAAAGCTTTAAATTTAATTCAATGAGATAAATTCAATTAGCTATTCATAAGGCAATATGCCTTTGAAATATAGTTCCGCCTATAGGCTATAATTATACTACAGAAAATAAATAGGCTTTATTCTTACCCCACAATGAAGGTTAATTCCTAGGAATTATCAAAAATTTCCTTCAAATAATGGAATTAATATTTCGCAAAATATATCAACCTCTACTCAGTTCTCCAGTTATATATTTCTCTAGCATTACTTTTTACTCAATAGTAAACCTTTGAGTCGAGCAAAATCTCCCAGTCTCAAATCCACAAGAAGCCCAGCCCCACTTTTCCCTGGACGAATTCATCTATCGGGGCCAAATGCCTAATATTTCAACTATTCATCATTACTGGCATAACTGCAGGAATAGTGAATAAATAAATAAATACACATAAATATAATTACATATAGGTTCGGTTTTACTGGCTGGCTTTTTGGCGCTTATCTACAAATAGGCTATCGACACTGTTAGTTGAATGCAGTTAAATTCAGTTATTTGGTTACTCACGGACCAGTCGAAGGATTGGAGATTCATGTCGCAGCGTCAAACAAAGTTCAAGAACTCAAACAGGCCTGCCATCGACGGAGGATTAGACATGATGGAAACGTAGACGGCTTTTTATTTCCCACACTATCGAATCGAATACCAGTTCCGTTATTTCGTTCTTGGTCACTCAGCTCCCACAAATTCGAACAAGCTTCACTAGTTGA